>JALIZH010025835.1:0-10308 GCA_030522465.1 Rhipicephalus appendiculatus | reverse complement strand
GCCTCCAATAACTGGCATCTTACATTATTACGTGCTGCCAATCCTCCTTGGTTAATCGTAGGAAGGCGAAGAGACGTGGACGGAGACAGTTCGAAAGATGTCTAACTCCATCCTCTGCACGTACAAGAAAAGCTACAACAAACAAAAGCTGCGACACAAGAATATGTGATTCAAAAACGCCGCAATTACTCGCTCGAAAATAGAGAGTCTATTCTTTCGACGTATGACGTGCTTCACAACTGCTTGATAGGCAGCTTCCCAGATGTCTGAATTTTAGAGGGCTTCAATTCCCGCACAAAGTTTCAAGTATAGAAACAAAACCAGAAAGTTGAGATCTTCATGAAGGAAGTCAATGACGATTTCCTAACGCCAATTCTTACAGGAAAAAAAAAACATCGTTTATCAATAATAATTTCACTTGTACCCAAATGATACAGAGCCCATTTCGCACTGTCACTGACATCATTTTGGACGCAAGAACTGCAGAGATGTTTGAGTTTAGAACAGGGCTGGGTAACTGGACGAATAAGGTATGAGTCATTCTGCGGATAACGGCGGTAACAACAATCTCAAGAGCTGCAAAAATTTTCTGCAAGGCGTCGGAGTAACCTGGAGCACATAATTATTTCTTATTCAGTGTGCTCCCCAAGTCAACAAAATGACGCGTCTATGCTTGCGCAGCAATTTATTTATTTTTTTATTTATTTATTTATTTATTTATTTATTTATTTATTTATTTATTTATTTATTTGGTTATATTACCCTGGCCGTACATAAAGGCGTTACCAGTGTTGCCATCGATGGGCGTGAGAAATCCGCTAGAAAGCAATAAGAAATCCGCCAGATTCCACTAGATTCTAAAACATATCAGCTAAATTTCCCGCTAAAACTTATTTTATTAAAAAGAAACAGTAAAATTTCGTATGATAAAAGCCTTTATCATTCTTAAAGGCTCCCCAAAACTATGAGAGCTGAACTAACATATAAAAGAGTCTTGCAAAGAATATAACTAGAATGCTAGAGGCTTCAGTGCTACGGTTGTCGTCAACCGCATCATAGATGAGGCTAAAAGTTACAAATGTTCACTAAGGTTGGGCGTTGGGCTAGTTGGTGCAGCATAATTCCAATGTTTCACAGCGCAGCAGGGCGATTTTTCTCCACTGGTTTTCAGCGTTGCGATTGATTCCGGGGGCACTGGCATTGCTTCCAGCAGATGAATCAATGGCTCCTTCATGACGCAAAGAGTGTTTTCGGACCGACAAAAGTGATGTCTTCTGGAGAACTGTGATGAAGAGAAGTGGCTGCCTGATTTGATCAACTAGCATGGTAATAAACCTTATGCATCTTTCTCGCATCACAGCTTCATCTGCGAGAGAGAACCCGTCGGTCTTCTCAGCCTTCATGCTGTCAACGTACGTCTCAAAGAAGTAGCCCAGATATGGCTTGGGGTTAAAGCGGTCCTCACGTTTGGACATCTGAACGTCCACCTTCTCTATCGGAATCACGATTTTATGAAGCAAGCTTGAAAGCGAAGTCATGAGGTCTTTCGGCAGCTTTGTTTGATCCACATCTATCGCCTCGAATACCTTGTTAACCTCTGAACATATCTGTCAGAATCGGTCTCAAAAAAAAGGACACTTTGTACATTCCAAAGTGTGTTCGGCGAAAGCGTGTGGCCATTCCACTGACGGAAAGACGGACGGAAAGACCGACGGACGGACAGACGGACGGACATCCGGACGGACGGACAGACGGACGGATAGACGGACATCCGGACGGACGGACGCACATCCGGACGGACGGACGGATGGACGGACATCCGGACGGACGGACGGACAGACGGACATCCGGACGGACGGACGGACACCGGACGGACGGACGCCGGACGGACGTGAGCATGAGACATTAAAGGCTTTCGCCTTAAAAAATTGGCCGCGTATCTGCGTGCTTCGCTGCAAATGTCGTCGAAAGACGATAGTCTTGTGCCGGCCGTACTACTATGTTTTGCCTTGCCTCAGACAGCGCCTACTCTACGTTGAATTGGTTGCATCTGGCTGGCATTGATAAAACACTAGGGTCTTTAGAATCGCGTACCTATGTATTTTCTAATAAAAGAACATACGACCTGACACTAACATATTAATGTTGCGCCTCAGGTAGGCGTAGTATTTGCTTTTTGATCGAATATGTTCACAAGTATGAACGCAAACACCAGTTCAAGATGGCTGGGCGTTCAGAAAGTGGTTAAACTTTGGCCGAGTAGCTGAATCGGGTTACCGACAGACAGACAGACAGACAGACCAAAATATTTGCGTTCAAGTATCCCAAGAAAGACTATCGTCTTTAAAAAAGAAAGTACCCCAGATTGACCTGATACTCGTACTTACCGTACAGCACTTCTGCCACACAGCACTTTTCAGTGCGCCTCGCCATCTCCAAATGCATCTTCAATTCGGCCCACTGGTCTACGATCCTTGAAACAGCTATTTCGACGAGGGATAGCCACCGCGTCATTGGTTCATTGCCAGCAATTCATCAGACCGTGGAACTTCTTGTATGCAATTTACCGGGCAGGGGATCTTGCCAACCAGTAGTACGTTTCGCTGATTAGGTATTCTAAGTTTGTCGGCAATGCTTCCGGCGATTTTGAATCAGTGCACTGCGTGAGGCATCCGCCAGAAATCCGCTAGCCATGAAAATGGCCCGTCAAAAAAATCCGCTAGCCGCTAGAAAAATCTTTTCCCGTCAGAATCAAATAAAATCCGCCAGATTTAGCGGAAAATCCGCTAAATTGGCATCACTGGGCGTTACAGATGGATTGAGTAATACAACAGAAATGCAGCAAAAAATTGAACTAAGTATACAACAAATTAATGAAAATACATGTTCAAACAATATGTTATTACAGCCTCAAGATATAATCGGTTAGTGCACTCTTGAATGGTGACGCGTCCTCAACGCAGGCGATGAAGGGCGGAGGCGGTTCCACTCAGCCCCGGTCTTTGGAAAAAAGGTGTCTGAAAAAAAGAAGCATTAGTACGGCCGAGAGGAATGAAAACTTTATACTGATGATCAAGACGTCACGACATGTGTGAAGGTTCTGGTATGAGTTCCTGTTGAAGTGAATTATTCTGGTAAAGGATTTTTCTAAAAAGGCATAGACGATTGAGAAATTTTTCTCGTCTATGCCTTTAAACCGAGAACCAATTTCACCTTCCGTGTAACTCTGAAAAATTAAAAAAATAATAATAAAACGAGCACTCAGAAAAGTTTTTCACCGTGCACAATTCGAGCTCCCAGTACAGATCATCCGTACAACGGCACCAATTTCCTCTAAGCGTGAAATGACACAATTTCTTACTCCACCAGCAGAAAATGAGATCCTTGTATACATTATTGAAAGCATGTACACCCGTCGGCAAAATAAGTCGGGACGCGCGAGCGGCGACCACAGTCAGATAAAACTGCATCGCCGCGCCTTCTGACGTCTGCCGAAACATCGCAGTGGGGGTGCGCGTCCTTTCACGCTCGCAGCGATGTCCTTGTACGCGTTTGCAGCGGAATAGCTGAATAAATGCAGCGTTTTGTCGCAGAGACGCTTTCTTTGTTCAATCTGTCACACGCTCAGTTCGACGGGGGGCACGGTTGGCGTGAAGCGCGCGCTGCTCACTTTACACGACTTATAAAGATAACATATCTTGTCCCAGTGACAAACCGGTGCCACATATGCAGAATTAGTTGCCTTCTGTGCATGTGTTTTTTAAGCGTACTGAAATGCGAACGAGGGCATCAAAAACGTACAGACGTCGAGCCGAAAATATGCTTCACTTTACTAGCATACGATTAGAAGACAAGGTCCGGCTGCTACGCGTGATCTGTCGATAAATGCGAAGCGAGTGGTGTACCGCTCACTGCCAACGTGCAAACGTCGAACTTAGCGCGTGACGGACTGAACAAAGAAAGCGACCCCTACTGCGAAACGCTACATGTAATCAACTAGCCTGCTGCAACATCGTAAAAAGACATGGGTACGATCGTGAAAGGACGCGCACGCGCACTGCGATGTCTCGTCAGACGTTAGACGGCGCGGCGATGCAGTTTTATCTGATTCTGGTCTCCGCTCGCCCGTCCCGACTTATTTGGCCGACGGGTGTACACTGGCCAAAAATAAGACTTGAAAGAGACACTACAAAAGAAAAATGATTTTTCTCTTATTAGTAAATTACTCTTTCACCCTTCCAAAATCGCCACGCCTGCCGCGGGACGACGCTTGACAAGCGAAAAAAAATGCGCAAAACGAAAATGTAGGTAGCGACGCCACCTTGAAATTCCCCCATCAAATGACTAGACGTCATACATTTTCACGGCGTCTACTAATGCCTATGTAGTTCCCTAATCGGTAAATATGAAGTGCATTGACCTCTGAGGCTGCCATAGACGTAATATACGAAGCTTCTCGAAATTCTGTTGAGGTAATGTCGCCAAAATACGAAACATACGCTTTTAAATCGATGACGTAACTGCGGCAGTTATGGCGCGAAATTTAAGTACAGAATATTGACCTTGATTTTTCTCCTATATTAATAGACTAATATACGTGAAAACGCCATATATTGTAACAAAACAGCTAGTTGGGCGAGTTGGTGCGTATTCATATTTGAACATAAACAGCGCACTGAAAAAACGAAGATCCCTTCTCTCCCTTGTCTTCGTTTTTTTCAGTGCGCTGTTTATCTTCAAATATGAAAACGCCATATCCACGCCATATCCCGCCATATCCCGCCATATGGCGGGATATGGATGAAAACGATCGAGCTTCGCCCACTCATCATCATTCACTTCGTGGATATGGCATGATTTTTTATTTTTTTGAAACAGGATAATAGGCACACAGAATTTTTGGTCACTTGTAGTGGTTCTGTCACAACAGTTACAAAACCTATTCGCCCTGTCATTCTGCAGGAGTTGAGTTCACTCCTCTCAATTTATCTAAATAATTTCGGAGGTCGCCTCGTCAGTTGTCTTAAACTTTATCCACGATCTCAACTTGAACGATTGTGGTTGTCGTTCCTATGGCTTTTCGGTCAGTGTCTGAAGGCTCATATATACATATCCATTCATTACATCGCTTCAGTTCTCAATACGGCATGGTTATTTTATCACCGCTGCCATCATCAATGTAGGCACACATGACAACGCTGCCGGCTCTTGCTATAACATCTGTTTGCAATGGCGAAAACCTCATATGCCTCATGAGAAGGGTGACGTCGCGAAAATCCGGCGTGTCTTATTATTCGAGCCGCTTCACTGATAGCATCGCGAAGGCTGGTTAAACAGCAGAGTTGGAGACATCACAGTGCTAGGCATGGTCTGCATCGGTACAAACGAGGCCATACGTATTTTCCAGCTGTTCTCCCAACCAAAGGTCTACCGCAGCCTCTTAATTTTTTTTTCTCTTTGTCTCTATCTCTCTCACTCAATTTATATTTTCTATTTCTCTCTTTCTTTCTATTCCCGTGGAACATAAGCTTTTACCCGCGCACTTCTTCATTTTAGTGGACCATTGGTGAGTAAAGGGGCTTGACCTATTTCCGTCCCACATACCCGCTAGGAAACGGTGGACGACGCTCCACAGGGATTGTCCTGCACCGTAAACAGCTGCGTTTTTCAAAAACTACCACCCAAGCACTCCGTACGTTGGTAAACAAGCGAAGCTGGGGGGCCCTGGTGTTTCTCAAAGAGTTGCTCAATTTCTTAATCCGTCTATCCGGAAATTTCAATTGGTGTGCGTAGCCGCTCTGCTCCCGTCTTCTTTTTTAAGTGGACCAGTGGTTAGTAGCAAGCTTTCCTCGATGTCTGGCACATACGCTTTTTTGCCCGCGGACGACTTCTTCAGTTTTTAGGATGTCAACAGCGAAGCTGTAAAGCTCGAGGTAAAATGCGCCTCCGACCGCAAAATATAAAAAAAAGACAAGAAAAAAGTCCTTCGTGCTGTTGCCTAGCAACAAACAAGCCACAGCTGCGCACCACCTGAGATTAACCTCGCCTAGCCGCGCATGCGCCGAGGAGCAGCCTCCTCCAAGCCACGCCCACCGACGGAGACTGTCCACGCAGCCACCGCGCCGAGCTACGCCACAGCTGCTGTGGTGTAGCATAGCCGCGCTTGGCCGCCGTCACGTAGAATAACTGCGTATGGCATATGCATAGCCGTGTCATAGCTAGCATAGCCCATGCGCAGCCAGCCGTGCCGTAGCTAGTGTACACCAGAACACAGCGCGTTCAGTGTGTGCCGCCATATTTAGGCAGCATGTCGCACCACCTGTCGCAAAAGCGCGGCGAAGCAACACCCTGAACTGCCACGTTAGCAGATGCTCCGCAATTCAAAAGCGAAACTTCCCAACCCGAGTCCGGCCGTAGCATGTTTCGCGCTTTTCCTCTCCTGGAAATTTGTGCTGCTTTCTTGTGAAACGTCGAGACGGACTTCCTCGACACTCCTAATGTCTACAGCACGTGCATTGCAGACTGCGGAAGCAACTTTATCAGATACGTACTATGGCTATGGAAAGAAACGCGAACAGCGGACAGCGTGGCTTTCGACTCAGTCGAACTGCGACATGCCTTGACTGTCGCTATAGGCGATACTTTTGCTTTCAGTCGGCGTCACCGTAGCGCTAGAATCCCGCTCCGGCTTGCGCTCATGCACCGCATGTGTTTATCATATGGCAGTCATGCCTGGCAACACGTGGAGCGAAAGTGCCAGCCAGAGCAAGATTTCATAGACTACCGGCGACGCCGGCAAGCGCGGTTTCCAATAGCGACAGTCAACTCATGTCGCAGTTCGACTGAGTCGAAAGCCACGCGCCCCGCTGTTCCCGTTTCTTTGCATCGCGATAGTACGCGTTACATTTGTACTAAAGGTGCATAGTGTGCGTGCACGCGTGAGTCGTAATATCTCTTATTATTGGCATGCGGCCTGCGAAAGCGTACGGATTTGCTGCCGTATACTACAGGCAGGCATACCGCGCGCAAATTACTGCTGTAAAGCGAGATAGCTGTCGTCACGCTTGAATACACGCAGTAAGTGTACTTACTGGTACACTTTTACAGGGCTCACAGTTTTTCCTGTTGATTGTAATGATCCACTGGCGGCGGAGCTCGACGTTTTTCGTTGCGGATAGAAATCTGTGCAATCTGAAAACACCGTGTTGAAGTCGTCAAGGACGAGCGAAGAAGGCTAGAACGCTTTTCGAAAATTGTGTGTGTGTATGTGTGCGCATAGGCGTGCATACGAGGGGGGGCAGGGGGGGCGGCCGCCCCCCCTAGTCACATAAGAAGGGGGGGACGCAAAGTCTGCCCCATACATTGACTTAATAGGGAAGGGGGGCGCTGCGACGAGCCGTTGCCCCCCCCCCCCCCCTGAAGGGGAACCCTGCGCACGCCTATGTGTGTGCGTGTGCGTACGTCTGGGTGTTTGTGTGTGTGTGTGTGTGTGTGTGTGTGTGTGTGTGTGTGTGTGTGTGTGTGTGTGTGCGTGCGTGCGCGTGCGTGCGTGCGTGCGTGCGTGCGTGTGCGTGCGTGCGTGTCAGATGAACAGGTGCTACCAGTAGATATCGGCTTCTAACCATCAACCCTTCGGGTGCTCGGCTGTTGACCCGAAGGTCGCGGGTTCGATCCCAGCCGCGGTGGTCGCATTTCGATGGAGGCGAAATGGTAGAGGCCTGTGTACTGTGCGATGTCAGTGCACGTTAAAGAACACCAGATGGTCGAAATTTCCGGAGCCCTCCACTACGGCGTCTCTCATAAAAGAAGCTGGGCTAACAATGTAAAATGTTATTCACACGGGGCCCATAATACGCTATCGCATTCTACTCTTCAAGCGAAGCTCAAGCGTCTCCCAAGTTTTTTAAAACAATCATCGCCACAGTACAGCTGGAACTCGACATAAGACGAGCCTACTGCATCTGATGTGTGATAGACGTTACCTACAACTCTCTAGGACAGAGTGTTGTGTAAAGACATCACTCACGAATCGTCAACAGCTTTGGGTGCTTCCTCCGAATGTATGTGTGCACCGGCAATAATTGCATAATATGCCATGAAGCATGTACTTCACTAGCTAAAATAGATTCTATGAGAGAGAGAGAGAGTACTGCTTAGAGATGTGCACGGGCCGCAATTTCGCGGCCCGGCCCGGCCCGGGCCCGATGCTTGCCGGAGGCGGGCCAGCCCGGCCCGAAGATGTATAGAGGACGGGCCGCCCAGGCCCGGCCCGGCGTGTCATACCCAAGGCCCGGCCCGGCCCGACTCGATCAACGACGCGATAAAGCACATGGCAACAGAAAAATGTAAATGCATTTATTAAGAAAAAAAGCGTGCTATTTTTCCCTGTAGCTTCTTTTTTTTTTGAACATGAGGCACGTGGTCACCGTGACCACGTGCGTCATGTTCATATCGTGGTCAAGGTACGTGACACCCCAAAAATTATTAATACATTGTACATGACTCGAGATAAGTGCCCTCCTCCCCCCCATTTTTCTCTTATTTTCAATATGTATACGCTGAAACACAAAACATTTACGAAACGTTTGCCAGTTCTTTGACTTCGAGTACATATCTGTGCTGTTCCCTCAGCCCTTAGTGTTAAAAGCCGTGAATTTCAGCTGATTAACCCATATATGCCCAGACTCAGAAAAAATGGCAAAACAAATATTTTTTTTTTCAGAAAAAAGTGTACTGCTACCCTCAAAAGAAAGCACACAAGTGAACAAGGACAATTCCGGCACATCATCTATATTTTTGGCTTGATTCGGGCATTTCACCAGGCCCGAGCCCGGCCCGATAAATAAACAAGGAAGCCCAAGCCCGGCCCGGGCCCGAGGTGGAAAGACGTCGGGCTGCCCGAGCCCGGCCCGCCGGCCAGGGCCGGGCTCGGGCTTTCGGGTTACCCGAAGCCCGTGCACACCTCTAGTACTGCTCGCTGCTATCGCATTGATTTCAGTGAGCTTTGCTTGCTCTTCTGAGTTTCTGATTAACCACAACAGAATACTCCGTCGTAGTGTTATCTTCCATCGTGGTGGTGCTCTCGCAAAAGACCGTCCTTCAAGCATGCCTGTAGACCGGCACTACAGCGTATTGTCCGGTGAAGGCACAGTTTTGAATGTTTACCGACAACGCCCCGCAAGCACATGCCTAGAGATGAACGCCGCGATCTAGCATCACCATGATCCACCGAAATGGCACACGAAACAAGGAGTGCCACCGGTGGATGTCATTCTGCATAAGAAAACGAAGAATGTTGTGGTAAAATTAACAGGAAAATAGGCAGATTCGGCATTCCTTGCAGTGATTGACATCTTACATACAGGCCGCCGAACTCTCTTGGTTCGTCGTACGAAGGCAGGGCGACGTGGATGGAGTATCTGTAAATACACGGAAAGCTGCTGCAAGCGAAAGCTGTGATACGCGAATCTATGATACGAACACGCCACAATCACTTTGTTCTTAAACAGAGTCTACTCTTTCAGCGTACGACGTGCTTCACAGCTGCTCGCAAGGGACCTTTCCAAATATCGCACGTTTTAGGCGGCTATATGTTCCATACAAACTTTGCTGTACAGCCACAGAACAAGAAGGTCAGGAGGTTCACTAAGGAGGTCAATGACGATTTCGTAACGCCGCCAATCCTTACATGCAGAAAGAAAAAAAATCATTGTTCATTGCTTTCAGGTGCGCGATGTTAAACAAGATATCCCCGATCAAATTAAATAGAACTCATCAAGCCCTGATACTGATATCCTAAACAGAGAACCGCAACAAAATGAAGCTGGGCTGTTCATATTCGTGAAATAGTGAAACACACAGCGCAAATAATGACGGCGACACGGGAAGGAAACACAGACAGTGCTGAACTTACAAGTTTATTAGATCAAATTTCTTAACATATATTGTGTTTCACTATGCTACACCAACATGCCCAGAGAGAGAGAGAAACAACTTTATTTATCCCATCTTAAGTGAAAGGGGCTGCGAGAAGGCGAGGGATCCTACGCGCGGTAGGCCTCCACTACCACCTCAGCCCACCAACATGCCCAAGTTCGCTCTATTGTTCATCTTCACCACAGTTCGCCGTCTAAAGCTGGACTTGTATTATGAAAGCCTTCTTAACCAATTCGATCTTTAGATTCATAGAAAAACTGCTTCAACGTTGTATGTTCTTGTTGACTGGCTGGCTGAAATGTTCCATAATTACTCGGTATGTAGCAAAAGCTCTATCTGTTCTACATAAATATATGCAAGTCGTACTGAAAT
>JALIZH010025834.1:0-41786 GCA_030522465.1 Rhipicephalus appendiculatus | reverse complement strand
TTACCGACAGAGGTACGGCCTTTACAGCGGACCTAACGCAGGCGATCCTGAGGTACAGCCAAACAAGTCACCGCCGGACCACCACCTACCACCCGCAGACCAATGGCCTTACCGAGCGTCTAAATAAGACCATCGCCGACATGCTGGCCATGTACGTCGACGTCGAACACAAAACGTGGGACGCCATCCTTCCGTACGTGACCTTCGCGTACAACACGGCCGTACAAGAAACGACGCAGTTGACGCCATACAAGTTGGTCTACGGACGGAGCCCGGCAACGACGCTCGACGCCATGTTACCAAACGTGACCGACGAGGAAAACATCGACGTGACCACCTACCTACAGCGCGCCGAAGAAGCACGACAGCTCGCCCGCCTACGGATCAAAAACCAGCAGAGGACTGACAGTCGCCGCTAGAACCTTCGACGACGCCACGCGGAATACCAACCCGGTGACCGTGTATGGGTGTGGACGCCAATACGCCGACGGGGACTCAGTGAGAAGCTTCTTCGGCGATACTTCGGGCCGTACAAGGTGCTTCGACGTCTCGGTGCTCTGGACTACGAGGTCGTCCCGGACGGCATCACGAACTCTCAACGGCGCCGTGCGCGACCTGAAGTCGTCCATGTCGTGCGCCTTAAGCCGTATTACGCGCGTTAGCAAACCTGTGGACTGCACTTATTGCTTAATTATTGTACGTTCTTTCTTCATTGTTGTGATTTATTGTTGCATGCATTTTCCCCCGTGTTCTGTTTTAAGCATCGGGACGATGCCTTTTCAGAGGGGGGGCATTGCCACGCGCTATTCTTATTTTCACTTTTTTGTTGTATTCGGTTTTCGCCCACAGAGACCTTCAGCAAAGCTCAGCTCAAACCGCGCCTTATTGTTCTAGAACCTTCGCGATTATTGTAGATCGTTTTGTTAAGATTGCACGCAAGACGCGACCACACGCGATTATTCCAGAGCTTGCGCGATGACCTGTGATAAGGCTAGAATGTTCGACGCGTGATGCATAAAAGCCAGCGCGCTCCAACGATGTTCAGTTTTGATCGACGGCCGACGCTCCGTTCGCCGCTATCAGTGCCAGCGTGTATTGCTGTAATCTGACTTTCAGTTTACCGGCCACAAGTTCGGCCTAATAAACAGTTTCATCTTGAGCATACCGACTGCTGCTTGGGTCAACGTCACGATCACGTGACAATATATAGGCACTGGATTTCGACCTCCAAGGTAGTGCCGGTGTGAGATGTCTCGTGTGCGTGATTAAACAATAAAAAAAATTCACAGCGTACATGTAAAATTAAAGTGAGCTGCAAGTCGCCATGGCTCTCATCGACCCTTTAGTATAAACGCGCCCGATCTCACGTCGTTGATGATGTACTGCGCAGAATTCGCGGAAGATTCACGGTTTACCGATGAACCTCCGCAGCTTCGCCCACTCATCATCATTCACTCCGTGGATATGCTGGGATTTTTTTAATAAATCTTCTCCATTATATGCAGCAAAACACTGAGGGTATTCAATCAACCATTTCGCTTTATGAAGTATTGTAAGCTAATTCAACGATATCTATCTGCCGATTAAATAAATTTAGGAGTAAGTGGTAAACAAGGAGGCTTAATTTTTTACGCATTGACTTCTCAATTGAGTTTGCTCTAGGCTAGTTAAATTATGGTGCCTATAAACAAACTAGTATGCCACTATTGTGCGTGTCCGTCAACCTTTCATAAGTTTGTAATAATTTTCGGAGTCAGTGTCTATGTTTGTTACAGGTTCTATTTGTTACACCTCTCACGTTTTCGCTAAGCTTTACTCTCTGTTATTGCAGTACTGATCTACAATATGAAAGCAATTGATGTACCGATATAAGGCCAACTTACCTCTTATAGTTCACATTTGTGAAGCTGAACTGCGATGCCCAGCATTTGACCACCGCGTTGATCACCTTCGAGAGAAAGTATGAAAAAACTGTGTGAGGAAATACATGAACAAAACGAAAGCGATTGTACAACAGGCTAATATTCTTACGTTTTCTTGGCCTCGAACTCCAAGCAGTGTTATCATTTGTCCTGCGGCTGACATGTCCTCGGAGTCTTCACCTGCGCATACAAGCAAGCACATTCTCGACATGCAGCTGTGAAACCGCGGAGAAACGTACTCATGTTTCCGGTGCATGTTGCAAAGCTTACCTAACGCCGAAGATCTGACAGCAAACATTGTGCTTTCGTCAAACATGGAGAGATGGTCACAGATTTCCTTTTCGACATCTGCAGGTATGTTTATCTTCACGAGATCATTCATCAATCTATACGCAACAAACACAGTACACAAATGATGTAATCAGCCGCTTCAGTTTGAAATAATAATTACAATAATATTCTGACTTCCACCAATGCACCGTTCATGGAGGGGTTGGGAATAAAAGCGGCTACCAGTTTCACTAGGCCATCACCACCATCAAAAAGAAGCGGCGGGGGCAAGACATGCATAGTCTATCTTATTATCAACACGGCCTTCACAGATATGTTGTAGCTAATCTCGGGTGCCTGTGTGATGGGTGGTATGGTAGCAACTAGGGTTCCACTTGGGACAGTTATCCTAGTCGTAAATCTTTTGGGAGTGGCAGCATAAGATTTTGCAAATGGCTGTAAAAGCATCGGCTCTGAGCGTAGCTGAAAATATACTGCGAACAGTGTGAGAAACTGTCACAAGACACTGTGTATATACAAAAAACGCTTGGTACCGGAACGGTATCGGACATCCGTGTTATAATGAGTGAGCGGAATTGAGGAATGGCAGTACGAATGTGCGCAGTCGACAGACCTGTTTAAAAAAAACTAAGATGACTGTACAAACATAGAAGTCAGCCTGATAGATAAACCTGCGTTTGCGGCAACTATTCACGAGAAGATTGTGAGCACCACGACCACCTTGTTCACATAGATGAAGTTAAAACGCTCATGGATTCGGTGAAATAGAATTTAACTGTTAAACACTCATCAGAAATAGATGGAACTAAAATATTTTCAATAATATCCCAAGATATGTCTACTGAAAATGATGAGAATGGTACCCAATGCACGACGATTGTGCGCAGAACAGAAAGCTGTGAATTATATCCTGATCTTTAAGCATAGACAGCTGCGAAGTGAGAGATGCCCAATTTCAAACCTATTACTTAATGAGATATGACTGAGGTGTCTTACACACAAGAATCGCACACGTGTTTTTAGGAATCAAACAACTCGCACCATGAATGAGGGTGAAAGGTCGCCACGTTTCAACCATAACTAAGTTCCTTTTCGTAAGCTTAAAGCTTTCTGGTTCGTTTAAACAGCACTTTGGTCTATGCTATTATCGTACTCTTTTTCGCAAGTTCAGAGTAGCCAATAAAACTGTACGTACCCGGAGCAAACTTCTTTCAGTGATGCCTGCCAGTCGTCTCTGGAAAGCATATGTAAAGTTCAATTGGTCATGGAACTCTGTGTTCACTCATGCAAAAATGACTAATGATCTTGCTGCCTTTTTTATCTGCTCCCACATTCATTCTATCGTCATATATTCGTATATTTAGGCGATGAATTTGTTGGGATTCAGCAACAAAACGTTTAATTTGATGGAGTTCTCAACAAAACTGCAGGTAATGTTTGTTCTGGTAGAATAAATTTGTGAAGAATTCATGGTTTCAGAAATGGATTTGCAGCATCTAATAAAAAACGAGTAACCTAGCACAGCTACATTGCCCGTCATTGGTTTATTGTAACAGAGCTTGTACTAACGCACCACCTTACGTTAACTTGGCCTGGAGAATTGAAGGAGAATCGATGATTCTAGGAAGCCACAAGGTGCACGTAAAAAATGGTGAAGCTCGCACTAAGCCGCGGAAGTCTTGAAACAGCGAAATTGGACGATTTTGAAAGCTAATTCTGGTTTCTTCTACGTTGTTTCTATGCCTTAGATAGGTGATGCAGGTTCTTAGGTTGTTTCCAGGTCGTTGCTAGGCTTTAACTAGGTGTTGCTAGGTTGTTTCTACGTTGATTCTCAGCGCAGAGAAGTTCGAGTTAAACCCCAGAGAGCCACAGACACGACACGGATCTCAAAACTCCAGATACAAAAACTCGCGCGGAAACCAAGCATTTGCCCCTCTCTTAGATATACGGGCGCTTCGTCGTTGGCGTAGGCCTCCCCTCGCTTCGGGGTCTTCCTGCAGCCGCCGTTGCCATTCCCGTTCCCTAGTATTCTGTTGTACGTACTCGGGGTCTTCGGCTCGAGGTCTTCGGCTCGCCGCCGTCCCTTCGCAGCCATTTGTTGGGCTAACTGTTCGCTTCTTCATTTTTAGTGGACCAGTGGTGAGCAGTGGGATTTAGCCCGTGGCTGTGGCACATATCCATTTATGATGATGGTAGTTTTCTGATAGGCTTCACACAGAAATTACGGCTAGCTTAAACTGCTTCGCTGTAATAACATGCGAAATAACTGAGGTATATTTTTTGAGAAAAAAATTCAGTTTAGTACAACTGCATCGAGCGTCTCGTAAATATCGCAAGTTGAAAAGGTCGCGCTAATCCTGATGTCAAAATAATTAATTTAGTTTAAATGGCACAACGAACAGGCTCACCTGGCCATGGCATTCTCCATTCTTCGCAACACATTTCCAAATTCAACATCTGAAGAGAAACGCTTGTATGCATTCGTCGTGACAATAAATCCACGAGGAACTGAAAACTGAACAGAAACGTAAATCAAGGGGATTTGAATATACAGGCATTCAATATGTACCATTGGAAAAGCTTTTGTGACAGGGATTCTGTAAGGAAGGAAGCAAACAGAAAGGGAGAAGGCAGGGAGGTTAACCAGAAAGACTTCCGGTTGGCTACCCTACACTGGGGGGGATTAGGGAAGGGGAATAGAAAGATGAGAGAGAGGAGGGAAGAGAAGGAAAAGAGAGAGAGGCAGTGAAATTCAGTGCAGTGTGTGGAACTGCACCGCAAGTTAGAGGCGTTCACACAAGCCCGTCGTACTCAAAAAGCACAAGAGGGCTTTCACTGCCTTGTGGGCTGTCGAGAGATGTGGACGGTGCTGTAATATCACCTGCACAGAAAGTGGTCGATCATCCAGTCGCCGCAATGCGTTGGCAAGTACTTGTCTCTCTGAGGCAAAACGAGGACAGTGGCACAGCAGGTGTTCGATATTTTCGTCGGTGCCGCAAACATCGCATGCCGCACTGTCAGTCACTCCGATTAACGTTGTATATGCTTTCGTGAAAGCAACTCCCAACCAAAGGCGATAGAGAAGCGAAGCTTCGCGACGATGAAGGCCGGATGGAGGCTGGAGTTGCAGTGAAGGGTTAAGTTGATGCAGTCTGGTCTGTTGTATGTTTGGCGCGTTCCACTCAGTCAGTGTGAGACTGCGGGTCAGGTGACGAATCTGCCTCGCAGCGTCTGTTCTTGAAAGCGGAATTGGGATGATGTTTTCTTCCTGGTGTGATTGGCGAGCAGCATTATCGGCGGAATCATTTCCGCTGATACCACAATGTCCAGGTATCCACTGAAAGTCAATGTCGTGGCCTTTTTGTATTAAGTGGTGGTGAAGTTTCACGGTGTCATATGTCAATTGTTCGTGACATCCGCGTCGGAGAACTGACCGCAGGCACTGTAACGCCGGTTTTGAGTCAGAAAACACAGCCCATTTACTTGGTCTTTCTTCAGAATCGATGAGTTCCAGTGCACTACGCAGAGCCGCGAGTTCTGCCGCCGTAGACGTCGTCGCATGGGAAGTCTTAAAACGCAGAGTTACCCCTTGTGATGGTATAACCACCGCTCCACCAGAACTGGACGACGTAGTCGAGCCATCCGTATAGACGTGCACGTGGTTACTGTAGTTCTCGTACAGTAGGAGTAGGCTCAATTGTTTTAGGGCATGTGTCGGTAAGTCTGATTTTCTCCGGAGTCCAGGGATCGTTAGGTGAACTCGCGGGCGGCTCAAGCCCCACGGAGGAAGCAGTGGCTTTGACGCAGGGGTGTACGCCGCAGTAAATGTTGAGCGGTGCTTGCAGACAATGGCGCCGTATGTCGTGCGGGGCCTTTCAGAGGCGAGGCTCGCCAGGTGGTGAGAAGGAGTCCTGGCGTAATGCCTGAGGTACGTGCGCATTGTCTCGATGGTAATGTGTGTCGTGATTGAGTAATCTTGAGCGATGGCAATGGTTTCCGCCGTTGAAGCACTGCGGGGTAGCCCAAGGCATATTTTGAGAGCTTGAGCTTGAATGCTCTGAATCGTGCGCAGGTTAGTCTTGCCGGTGTTAGATATTGCAGGTAAACTGTACCGCAAGAATCCAATGAATAACACCCTGTACAGTTGTAACATAGAGGGTATGGGTACTCCCCATTTCTTTCCTGCGAGGAATCTGAACATGTGACATATAGCGGTCAGCCGCTTCTTCACGTAGTTCACGTGCGGAGTCCAAGACAGGTTTCTGTCTATTATGACTCCTAAGAACCTCTGGCTTCTGCTGAACGATATGTGTTCTCCGTTAATTGATATGCCGTAAGCAGACATTGGCTTCCGCGTGAATGCTACCACTGCACATTTTCCGCAGGACACCTCGAGACCTTGCTTACGAAGGTAGCATGACGTCGTTGTGGCTGCCTTCTGAAGGCGGGCGCGAAGCTGAAGCCTTGTCACACCTGACGTCCAAATGCAGATGTCGTCAGCGTAGATAGAAAGTTCTACGGTACTTGGTAGGTGTTCGACTAGTCCAATGAGGGTTAGATTGAAAAGCGTAGGGCTAAGCACTCCTCCTTGAGGGACTCCTCGGCTGCTGCAATACTCAGGTGTTGGTCCATTCACTGTGGTCACGTAGAATGATCTCAGCTGTAAGTAGCTGCACACCCACATATATATCTTGCCACCAAGACCTACTGTTTCTAAAGCACTAAGGATGGCTTCATGGGTGACATTATCGTAAGCCCCCTTAACGTCGAGAAACAGAGCAGCACAGAGTCTCTTACAGGCCTTCTGGTGTTCAACATATGTCACCAGATCAACAACGCTGTCGGTTGAAGAACGGCCGCGCCTGAATCCGGTCATGGCATCAGGATAGATTTCGTAGTGCTCTAGGTACCACTCCAGTCGTGTTAGAATCATTCTTTCCATTGTTTTTCCCACACAACTGGCAAGCGCGATAGGCCGGTATGAGGCAATGTCCAGAGGTGATTTGCCAGCTTTGAGAAGCGGAATGAGGCGACTTGACTTCCATGCTTGGGGAACCGTACCAGTCTGCCAGGAGTCGTTGTGCAGGCGCAAGAGAGCCTTCCGAGCTTCGTCTCCAAGGTTACAAAGGGCACGGTATGTAATGCCGTCAGGTCCTGGTGCCGAAGAACGTTTGCACAATGCCAGTGCCGCTTCTAGCTCATCCATGGAAAACGGGCACTCCCATGCGGGGATCACGTGAGAGCGGTGGGTGGTCGAGCGTCGCCGTTCTTGTTTCCGTGAAATTTGACTCACCGGCTATCCTTCTACAGAAGGATTCTGCTACGTCAATCTCTCTACACTGTAGGTGAAGTGCCAGAGATGTGAACGGGTGTCGCTGACCAAAGGTTGTGCTAAGACCCCGGACAGTTCTCCATATAAGCGATAAAGGCTTTCGTGGATCCAACGACTCGCAGAAGGATGCCCAACGTCGCGAAGCCAGTTTATCCATGTGACGCTGTATTTTCTTTTGAGTGCGTCTAGCCAGTCTCAAATCATCCATGCACTTTGTGCGTCTGTACCTACGTTCCGCACGACGACGCATTGCACGGAGTTTCTCAAGTTCGATGTCAAAATCGGTGCGCGTGTAACTAGTCAAAAGCGACTGCGTGGTATTCAGCAGGGCATCCTTTATCGCGGCCTCTAGGTTACAGGGTGGGCCGTCACTACAGCAGTCTTCCATTAACATTTTGAATTTTGGCCAATCGGTACATTTGAGGGCTCTGGAGGGCTTGGAGCTGGTCAAACCTTCTATCCTCAGGTATGTTGGAATATGATCGCTGCCCCGTGTTTCCAAATCCGAAAACCAATGTACTTTTCTGGTAAATGAGCGAGAAACAAATGTAAGGTCCAGGCAGCTACTGTAGGCTGATCCACGTAAATATGTAGGGCTTCCATCGTTAGAAACGCAAAGTTCGTATTCTGAGGCAAAGGACACCAACTTTCTTCCTCTAGAGTTGACCCTGGAGCTTCCCCATAGAAAATGGTGGGCATTAAAATCACCAGTGATCACCCATGGGCGTGGAGTCGATGTCAAAATACCGCGTAAGCGCTCGCAGTCTAGGAGGCTTGATGGAGATATGTAAGCTCCGAGAATCGTGAAAGTAACCTTATTCTTCTTCACAGTAAGGCACACATATTGATTCTCTTCGTCAGGTGGGACTGTGTGATGAACATAAGTCAGGTCACGGCGCATGAACACAATAACCTTGCTGCAGTCTGCGTGGGTGGAGGACCTAAAGCACTCATACCCTGAAAGTCTGATGGAAGCAGACAGATTGGGTTCGCAAATCACAATGATGGGAAATCGGTTCACAAATACAAACTGTCTAAAGTCGGACATGCGCGACTTGAGACCTCTGGCGTTCCACTGAAAGACAGATGCATTCTTGACTTCCTCTCGAAACGATGGTGCCTCGTTGGCCGTGGTTTTACCCAAGAGCTGCAAGCACCGGACTCAGGGTGTCCAGCACTTGCAGTGCGCTCTGCGCAGACGGGGTCTTCCTGTTGCTCAGTAAAACACGAATGGCACTCATCAGCGACTGCAGCAAGCTTATGATTTGTCGATCTTCATTCGCCGCATCAGTGGTTCGTGAGGTCGTCGAGGGCGGTGGGATTCGATGCGACTGCGAAGCAGGTTGGGCTCGTGGAAGTTCGGGCCACTGTTCCGGAGGCGCGAGCCGCTTTGACGGAGGATGACATCTCTCTATCGGTAGAGCAGTCTTTTTGTGATGTTCTTCGGTGTCGACGCCGTCGTCGCCGAAGTGTGGCGGCAGCTTCTCTGTGCGTTGAATTGTCCCGCACCATACGCTTGAGTACCGCGTGCTCGTTCCGCACCCGCGGGCAATCTTTGGATGTGGCTTCATGAGCGCCATGGCAGTTTGGACATCGCAACACAGTGGCACCGCAGGCATCTTTTGAATGAGATTCAGCGCACCGCGGGCACACAACATTGTTCTCACAGACACCCTTTACGTGTCCTATTTTGAAACACTTGTAGCACTGCAGTGGCTTCGGCACGTATGGACGGACTGGGTGGCGAACGTGGCCAACCTTGACGTGTGAGGGAAGGCTGTCTCCCTCAAACACAAGCCTCAAGCAACGTGAGTTGCCAAGTCTTGTGATGTGCGTGATGAGAGTGCCTTCTGTAGTTGGCTTTATTAATATTGACAGGTCATCAGCTGGGATGGAAAGATCCACATCATAAATGACGCCAACAGTGCCGTTAGAACCTGTAGCGACCATTGGCCGATTCTGTAAACTTTTACAAATGAGAATATACTTATTTAGATCAACATGTACTGGAAATAGATATCGCTGTACCACCTCTTAGATTCACGTTTTGTGCTAGCCATGAAAGGCTAAGGCTACGTCTTTGAAATGGCAAGTAATCTTGATTACTAATCCATTTAAAACAATAATACTAAAAACATAGGCTCACCACTCGCTGCATAAATGTGTCATATAGTGTAAAGGTAGGAAATCATAACTACTTTTCACCAAACTTACATGTACAGGGTAGGCAGAAGGTTACCCTCTATTAAGAATTGTTGCCATCTTTATTTGTTAATAACTTTGTAAGGGATTGGAGGTGTTTTCGACACGCACGTGCTGATACTGATGTTGGTGTGCTTGCAAAAACTTGTAGAATTTGCTCTTCGAAATTATCAATACGCTTTCCGCGTTTCGCGATAAACTTGCTTGCTAGCCCACCTCAAGAGAAACAATCCGCTCGGCGTCAGCACCTTTTTAAGGTGAATTGAGGCGCCACGACACCCCACCACACAGAAAATGTGTTCCGAATAACGTATGGAGTACTGTCCCACAACGTTTGTTCAAGTCATGCCTTTGGGAGAGCAGAGTGAGATTTCAAGCCCGAGGGCACGTTTTTAGCTGCCTCCTGTTTATTTCTTTTTCTCTACCGCGAGCTACGTGCCTCCGTGCGCGCAGCCCTATTAGGGGTTTCGAAGAGGGATGGGGCCGCCTGTACTAAGGTACCGGGCTAGAGCCACAAAAAAAACCCTCATAAATGACTTTCATCCACGGCGACAAAAAATCCAGGACGCGTCGGCGGCTGCTTCGGCGTCGTCATCGACGCTCCAACAACAGCAGCAGGAGCCCCTGGCCCCTGCTAAACAACTAAGCTCGCCTTTGGGCGTGCAAGAACGGGAGAGCATCGCTAAGGGCACTCCCTCTCGAACATCAACTGAGGAGACAGAATCATCATCTGTCCCCCGTTCCTCTTGGGAACAAAGCTTGCCATCCTCGTCTACCGCCACTTCGGTTGCGACGTGCGAGGAAACTGTCGCAGGTACACTGCGCTCTTCCAGCCCTCTCCTCCTTTCCTTCCCCATCCGGCTTCCGAAGACAACAGGACCTCGGCACCCGATCCAAATCCCCCCTACCTCAGCTTCCACAGTCGTGACACTCGCGAGCGGGCGAACAATCATCTTCTGACCTGTCGGAAAGCAATCCAACTTTCTGGCGGTGTCGCGCGATGCCATTGCGGCATTCATGTGTGGATTTACCGCCACTCGACGCGTCCGTGTAAACCATCAACGCAATCTTGTGACCGTGGACGTTCTCCCCAAAGCAGAGTTCTCTAGACTACTACAAGAGGACAGGGTCTGCGGAATCCTCGTGAAATCGAAGCTTCTTGAGGAAACAACTTGTGTGTGCACAGTGTACGGTGTCGACGCAAGCATCCACGCCACTGACATCGCGGCCAACATTGACTCACCGGTCCCCATGGTGTCGTGCGCGCGCCGAGGCCGGTGTCTCACCCTTACGTTCGAGGGCATTGTTGTTCCACAGGAAGTGTTCCTGTACAAGGAGGCCAGTCCGTCCGCGACTCCCGCGGCCCCTTCAGTGTGCCTGCTGCGGTCGTTTCGGTCACGCCACCGTGGCCCGTTCGTGCGACGAGCGCTGCCTCCACTGCGGTGGCAGCCACCCCAAGGAATCCTGTTCACCGGAGCGCCCACGTTGCATCAACTGCAGCGGCAGCCACGCAGCGAACGAACCGCTCCGCTCTTCTTGGCATGGTTCAGCATAAGGTCGCGGTCATCCTCGCCACATCTGACGGCTCTATGACCCGCCGCCAAGCGCTGGAGTGTGCCATAACCGCGGTCCACGCCAATCAGCGAGACAGCGCGGCATCCCCCTCGCTTCGTGGCTCAAACAAGCCGCTCCTTGCGCGACGCCCTTACCGAACGCCGTGAGACTGATTCCTCGACCTGTGTGTACACTTCAACGAGTGTGCCGCCACCCGTCAACGACCCAAGGGACGCTGTGCTTGCCGCACTAGCTGCGGCCATACGTGCAGTGCCCGCGATCATCCCAGAGGAATGCCCGGCTCGTGGATTATGTGCCGCGGCTCTCGCCGCGCACGAAGCCGTCGCCCCGCGGATTTAGTCTACCGAATGTGCTCCCATATCGAGGTCAACCGTACTGCAACCTGTGAGTTCAACGGACCTCTTTTTCCCCCGTGCCTGGGCTACGCGCTCCGGCGAGCGCTTGGCGTGCTCGCCCATTTTATAACGCGCCATTAAGGCATCTGTGTTAGATGTGAAGCATCTTATGGCGAAGCTTAATCCGGTGGTGGTGGTGGTGGTGGTGGTGGTGTGCCGCGTGCCCACCCTTACTGCGCATGCGCATACAGTTGAAAAAAAAATAAAAATAAAAAACCTCCTCTCCCCCTCTCTCTCCTCTTGGCATCCCTCCCCGCGGCAACCACACCCACACTGCGCATGCGCCTCCCTTCCTCTCTCCCCCTCTTACACTCCCCCCCTCTCTCCATCCCTGCCCGCGGCGTCTAACTCCCCCCTGCGCATGCGCGTCCCCCTCTCTCTCCTCTCCTACGCTCCCCCCTCTCTCCTCTACGCATCCCTGCCCACGGCGTTCACACTCCCCACTGCGCATGCGTGTCACCCCCTCTCTCTCCTCTCCTACGCTCCTCCCTCTCTCGCCTCGCGACGCCGACGCAGGCAGCGTCTGCTAGCGAGTTTCTTGGTTGAAAAAACCGACTGCTCGCGCTGCACAACCGTTCACTGGCCATCCCGTATATATAGCAATGGATCTTGACCTCCAAGGTGGTGCCGGTGGGAGATTTCTCCTGTGCGTTGTTGAACAATAAAAATTCTTAGCGTGCGCGTTAACTAAAAGCGGAGTGCGGGTCTCTGTGCCCAGTCGGAGTCTTCTGTCTCTCATTGCCCATTAGCAGCGATTGGCATGTTCTAGTAGGAAAAACTGCTCCATCACCTGCCTGCTTTGCGCCTCCCCAGTTTTTCTCCTGCGCAACGCTGCGATGAGCGCCAGCGTCAACGCCGCCGCCAGTGTAAGCGTTAGCGCCCGCTGCTTCACATCTACACATGGTTCCCCTTTTTTTCTCCCTTTTGCAGCGATATTTTCTCCCGGCCTCCTTGGCGACTTTGCCGGCGGACTGCGCGTTGCGCGTGGCGTGAGTCACCCGAAAGCGTGAGTCCCTCATTTTTTAGATGCGAAGCATCTTATGCTCGGGGCTCTGTCCGTCCCTCCTCCCGCGTCCCGCGTCCGGCCACTTTCATGAAGTAGGGAAGCACCCATTGTGCGAACCAGAACACTGTAGTAATATGAAGGCCGTCAGCCACTACTACAGTCATCAGAGTCATGGCCGAGAGCACAGAGAGGCTGCTTAGCAATGGCTAGGCAGGTGGTGTCTGTCGCCCAGGTTCACCCGATTCCTTGATCTAGCTTGCATGTGTTTGGAGGGGGGCTTAGTCCGTCCCTCCTTCCCACGTCCCACACCACCACAGCGCATGCGCGTCCCCTCCCCTCTCTCTCCTACGCTCACCCCTTTCTCTCCTCTAGGAATCCTCTACTCTACGGAGCGTCCCACACCCCCCGCAGCGCATGCGCGTCCCCCTCCCCTATCCTTTCCTACGCTCACTCCCTTTCTCTCCTCTAGGAATGCTCTACTCCACGGAGCGGCTCCGGTGTCCCACACCCCCACAGCGGATGCACGTCCCCTCTCTCTCCTCTCCTACGGTCCCCCCGTCCTCTCCTCTAGGAATCCCCTCTACGGAGCGGCGCGCACGACAGGTGGTGTGAAGCTGCATACTCCGCTGCGGGCGCCACGGTAGTTCCGCGGTATGAAAATGATGGAGCGCGCGCGCGCCTCATTCTCTCTCCTGTGCAGCGCCGCGATGAGCGCCCGGACCGCTGCCGGGAAATGAGAGCGGCGACGTTCCTCCCGCTGAAGCTAATTATCTCCCCGCTGCTTCGTATCCACACATGGTTCCCTTTAGCGGGAGATGGGGAATTTTTTTAGGGGCGAAGCTCCTCTTAGTCTAACCTTGTCCTGCGTCCGGCGTAACCGGCAGTATCTCGTGATAATGATGACGATGACGCTGATGACCATGAAGAATAAGCGCGTTCCAGACCACCTCTAGTTCGCATCGTGTGCACCGAGGAAGCAGAGCGTCCCGCAGGCGGTGTGGCCATCTATGTCAAGCAGAACACTGTAGTACAATAAGGCCGTCAACCACTACCACAGTCACTAGAGTCATGACCGAGAGCATAGAGGGGCAGCTTAGCAATGGCGAGGCAGGTGGTGTCTGTCGCCCAGGTTGACTCCAGTCCTTGATCTTGCTTGGATTTGCTTGCGGGGGCTTAGTCCATCCCTCGTTCCCGCGTCCTACACCCCTCCAGAGCATGCGCGTCCCCCTCCACCTCTCTCTCCTCTCCAACGCTCACCCCCTTTCTCTCCTCTAGGAATCCTCTACTGTACGGAGCGGCGCCGGCGTCCTACACCCCTCCAGAGCATGCGCGTCCCCTCCACCTCTCTCTCCTCTCCAACGCTCACCCCCTTTCTCTCCTCTAGCAATCCTCTACTCTACGGAGCAGCGTCCGCGTTCCACATCCCCACAGCGGATGTGCGTCCTCTCCTCCTCTCTCTCCTCTACGCTCACCCCCTCTCTCCGCTCTAGGAATCCTCTACGGAGCCATATAAGAACCCCCTATCCCTCCACTCCGCCGACCATAAAGTCGTTATAATGAAGGGGGACCGGAAGCCACGTCTAGCTACCATTTACGAATAAATAAAATTTCTTGTATATGTACACACAGTGTTTGTCACGTCTTTGATGATGTACTGAACGAAAATTCACGGTTTATCGATGAACCTCCAGAGCTTCGCCCACTCATCATCATTCACTCCGTGGATAAGCTGTGATTTTTTTATTTCTCACCCTATCAGTTCTCCACCTCTCCGCTATCTTTCTCTCCCCACACCCCATCTGTGCCAACCTGTTGAGGTGTCCTCGTAAGTAAAGACAGTTACGAGTCGGCACTTTTCTCTTCACTTCTTCCTTTGTGGCCGTTTTGAGAAAAAAAACGTCATGCCTCTGATACCTCCAATGACATAAAAGACGTGTGTAATGAATTCTGCGATTGTAACGAACATTTCTGCTATTCAGAATGGTTAGGCACTATAAAAGAAACAACTCTGAATAGGAATTCACTTCCCACATCATGCGTAGCGCTAATTCATGTACAAGCAAATTGATTTTTAACTCTATTGAAAGGAGTGTTTTTCCGCATTTGTAGCTGCTAGTGTGGATATTATACTTTAAAAAACTGTTCTATCATAACCAACTATAGGCGAATATTTTGTAGTGCTAGGGCTGCCCACCGTTTTCACTTCTCTAGCAATGGAGTCCAGCACCGCCAGCGAAGAACCCTTGCCTCCTGTCAACTCTGGTACCTTGCTGCATGGCTCCCGGATGTCTGACACAAGGCGAGACGTATCCGATACCTGGATTCCTGCACATAAAAGACAATATAAAAATAGCATGTGTTAGCCTTTTTCTCAACATTCTATACAGTTGGGATCAACGGAGTCCATCATATCAGCGCTGCTTGCCAGATTCAAAGAAATATTTAAGAAAACTGACGTCGGTTCACATGCGCAAACGTCAGTATTGGCAAGATATGTGAATATCTTGAAAAAATGGAGGAGCTCGAGAGGTAGGTAATTTTATTCTACACAATATGGTGGTGCTCTTTTTGAGTACCTAAAGTGGCAGCTTACCTTCAATAATCTTGTGCTTCAGATAGCTTGGAATGGTTCGACAATTTTGAGGTGACCTGCAGAAAAAGGAGCAAAGTCAGGTTTGCTTTCAGGGATAATATTTGTTCCGCTGTGTCTAGTGTTAACCAGAGTGTGTGGCAAATGAATTGCATGTAGAAGTCAGTAATGAAGCCCTATTTCGTAAGCGTGCGTGCTGAAGGCGTGAGAAGCACCGAAAATTTAATAAGAGGAATAGAAATGAATAGAATAGCTGATTCCAAAGTGAATTTCATGACATAGGTACCCTAATCAAACACACCCAGCAAGACTCAATGTTGCTAAATTATGGAGACTACCATAACGCCTGATAATTAGTACGCTTTGCGGACATTGTATGTTTGGTTTTGTTAAATGAACCTTATACAACGGAAACTACCATAACGCTTTATAATTAGTGCGATTTGCGGACATTGTATGTTTGGTTTTGTTAAATGAACCTGATGCACCGTAACGCTTAGGCGTTCGCTCTCTGCGTGGACGAATCAAAATGAAAGACCTTGTGCGCATTCATGAGCTAAATATTACATGTTATACTCGCAATACTTTAGGTCATGTACTTCAAAACAATAAATAAGCAATTATGCTGATATACTTACTTTTTAACTGTAAACGTGAAGCCAGCTCCAATGTTTTCTTGGCATTTCAGGTCTACACAAGTGATGCCGACATCCGAAGAGCCGCCTTCGGACTGGAATACTAATTGAGTAGCCACGCCTTTTACGTCGACAGGTAGGAGCAGCTCACCTGTATAAAAATGCATTTCCAGCGAGGAAATAGTGAATGTGGCCTGTATAACAAAAATAATTCGGGTAAACGTGCAGCACGACACAAACGAAGGACCAAAGCAGAAGACACAAGCGCTGACTCTAAACTCAAAAACTTATTGCGTGCGCAAATAAAATATACATATAGGTCTCATAGTGCGTGCCAGATAAGCAAGATAAACGAGGGACAAACAATTCAGAAATTTTCTTTCTTTTTGGTGCATTGTGAGAGATGATTGGCGGACACACGAATCAGAATTTATGTGCATGGGATACGCCTCAACTATCTCTGCCTAGCAGTACGCTGTTCGAGTATCTCTTGCCTTTTTTGCGCAATAATATGTGAACCTCTTGAAGCCTACCGCTGCGTTCATCGGCAATGAACATGGACCAGTTCGGATATCTGCCAGGTCCGGCGGCGTCCGCGGCAGCCGTGTCCAGGAAGTGGACGGGCCCATTCTGCGACAGCGATGACACTGATGCCTACACACTGACAGGTGAGGAGCCATCTGATGACGACTTCGAACTTGTAACGAGCCGAAAGGCGAAGAGGCGTAACTCCAGGGCCTCTTCATCCTTGAACACACCAAATGAAGGAGCGACGCGAAGGCCCGAGGTCAACACCATCATTTTCGTTCCTGTTGACCCCAACGACAACATGAAGCGCCTCTACAGGCAATCTGTTTCAGCGCTGCTCGAGGGACTGGTGCCAGATGAAATCATCGACATCCGAGTGAACCCGCGTAAGAACGTCATGGCGATTGATGTTTCGAATGCAACCGCACTGAACACACTACGAAACGTCAAAGTGCTTGATGGAATTAACGTCCGCTCCTACATCCCAGTGGGCTCCGACGTCGTCACCGGTGTCATCTACGACGTTGACGCTGCGATTCCCAGCTCCGACTTGTGCGGCCTGGTCAAACCAGCTAATGAAGCCAGCGTCATCGCCAAGGTTGCTCGTTTGGGTACCTCACGCTGCTTGAAAATAGATTTTAAAGGCAACTGTCTACCTTCGTACGTAAAGGTGGGCCACTTCCGTCACCCTGTAAGACCTTTTGTGCCGAAGCCATTGCAATGTCACAACTGCATGAAGCTCGGTCACGTGAGAAGCGTATGCGAAGACAAGCGAGTATGTTCTCGCTGCGCTGAAACCCATTCCGCGGACAGTTGTAAAGCCAATGTTCTCAAGTGTTCCAATTGTAATGGACCCCACGAAGCTTCCTCAACAGTTTGCCCAAAAATGAAAAGAGATAGCCGTATTGAGAAAAATGGCGAGAGATCATACATCGCATCGCGAGGCCGCCGCAACCGTCAGAAAGCGGCGCCGTCGACGCCGAAGTTTATCCGAGAAAACCAATGCCTCTGCATCCGCAGCGCGCATTCGACGACCTCCTTCACCTCCTCCTTTGCCACCCGGACTCTGCACGGCTGGTATCAACCAGAATGAAATGAACGGCATGGTTGCTGTGGATTCCACTTGGCCTACATTGCCGAAGCCACAGCCACGCGGATCGGCTACGGCTGGTACAAACCAGAACACCGTGGAAGGCATGGACACAACTGATACAGTTTGGACTCCAGTGCCGAAGTCGCCGCGACGTGCAGATTCACTGTGCACATCGGCAAGAGTGAACCCTGAATCTACGACTGACAAGTTACCAGAAGAAGACAAGTGCTTCGATCCCTGTTAGGCACACTTCGCGTGTTCGTCGGCAGGCTGAAGTCACCATACGCTGAGTCCGTACAACAGGTACTGGATGTTCTATGTCCAGTGCTTGAAAGCCTTCAGTAGGCACTATGACTGGACGGCTTACAGAGGAACGCGATACGCCTGGAATACTGCGTCCACTACTATCGAACGCCGCAGTGTAGTTTAACCTCACGTGTACCTTTTTGTATGTTCCCTTCTTTCTATTTCTCTATCTTTTCATCCCTTAATCCCCCTTCCCCCCAGTGTAGGATAGCAAACCGGACGCGCGTCTGGTTGACCTTCCTGCCTTTCCTTCTTCTTCTTCCTCCTCCTCCTCCTCCTTGAACAAAACAGCAGTTCCTGAAACAGGGGTTTGCACAAGCATCTTATGCAACTATTAGAATTTTTGATACCAGCGTGGGGCTCTCTGAGAAGAACATTCAAGCAACGACCAGTTTGTCCGTGATACACTTTGCCACAAGATAGCGGAACTACATAAACGACTCCCACGGGGCACGGGACGAACTTTCACGTGTGAATAATCTGACACGACTTGACAGGCATGCAAAAGTGGATTTGTTTGTCATTTGGCATAACCTTTTTAACTGGTTCCTCCCAGTAAAAGCTACATGTACTTGATATTTGGTCGCTACCTACTTAAAACCATGCGGCATCCGGTGTGCGTACGGAATGACAGCAAATTACTTTTTGTCTCTCTGTACCTGTGCTTGCTGAAGGTTGCCGTTTTTAAACCTTTTTAAAAGCCCTTAACAAACAGAAATGATTGCTGCTTCAGGGAATTCCGCTTCTTTTAATCGTTCTAGATTCCGTGAAAAGCTGAACTGCGCGACATGGTAGCATGACTTTCTGAGGGTGCAACCCAAGCACGTTGCCGCAATGCCCCTTTTTCACTAATTTGCGCATGACATGGCGCATGGTTTAAAGAAGGTAGTCACTAAATATCCAGTACATGTAGTATTTCCTACGAGTAACCAGTTAAATAGGTTATGGCAAATGACAAACAAACCCAGTTGCATGCCTGTCACATCGTGTCAGATTGAGCACACGCAAAAGTTCGCCCCCGTGCTCCGTGGGAGTCTCTGCAATTCCGCTATCTTGTGGCAAAGTGTATTACGGGCTAACTGGTCGTTAAATGTTCACCTCAGAGAGCACAAAGCTGATGACAAAAGTTTTACTAGTTCTAACTTGGCTGCAAAATTGCAGAAGATGCCAGTGCAAACCTCTGTTTCAGGAAACTGCTGGTTTGTTCAAGAATAAGAATCATAAAAGCCGAGAGATCTTTGAGGCATATCACATACACATAGATTCTGATTCGTGTGTCAGCCAAACGTCTATTGCACTGCATCAAAAAGAAGTAGAATTTCTGAATGGCTTGTTCCCTCGTTTCTCTTGCGTATCTGGCACGCACTATGTAACTTATATATATATATATATATATATATATATATATATATATATATATATATATATATATATATATATATATATATATATATATATATATATATATATATATATATATATATATATATCTTTTTTGGCGCACGGTATAAATTTTTCAGTTGAGAGGCAGCGCTCGTGTCGCCTGTTTTCTTTGTCTTTCGTTTGTGCCGCGTGGCACGTTTACCCAAACTTGTTAACTCATCAATCCACGGAGCTTGCCGGTTAATTATGTATAACAAGACGCTATTTTTCAACGCGATAGCGTTAAAGAGCTCGTTTCAAAGAAATTCCGGCGTCGGCGGTTGTGAGCGAAAAATCATCATCTTGTCCGTGACCAAAAAATTGAGAAAGATGCAAATAAAATAAAAATTTTAGGGTCCGAGTGAGGATCGAACCCAGGCTGTCTGCGTGGCAAGCAGATGTTGTTACAAACAGCCACGCGTCTGCTTGGAAATACAGAAAATAACTTCCTCTGCTTGGAAATGCAGGGAAAATAACTTTCATGTTTTACAAACACACGCATCCTGTACACAGGTGTCACAATACAGCATGTAATATCAAAGTTATATTGCGTGATACAAGCACACATTGCGATCGGCCGTCAGAACATGTGAATATCACGACGACATCGTGTTTTAAAGCCATCCACCCATTACAAAAGGCACACACGTTACTGCGCGTATTCCCTTAAGACTCCGTAGTGGGCACATAGCAACTTCGAAAACATTTCACACGCATAATTGCTCGTGCTTTAAAGCATGCTGCCCATTACACAGTATGAACTAAGTGATTGAAGTACGCACTAGGGACAGGATATCACTATCGCGTTCAACTCTTAAAGGCAAAGCTTAAGGGTGCCCCAATTTTGTCCCTAGAGTTCATATAACATAGCGAGCTTCCACATAACGAGCTTCCACATAACATAGCATGTACAGCGGACACTTGTGTCATTCCTATCTTATAGCAATCAGTGCAAAGCTTATTTGGAACCCCAAAAATTACTTTATTTAATACCATTGGTCAACCATACTATTTCGTCCCACCTGCGGTATTGAGTAAGATTAAGCACTTATTATATTTTAGCAAATGCTCTGCCAGCCCTGTGAGGCCATATTGAGTGCCATAAGGAAAACCATATCTGTTGAAAGACACAAGCGTGACAAAGTTACACTGCATCGTGTGGACGATTTCTGGACCGTCACTGTATCTAGAAACTCCACTACGCCTCGCTACAGTGCATCAATCACTCTCGAGATACATGAGGTACATGGACTGCTAGTAGACTTTGTGAATAACTTTGTGGAAGTACATGTTCTAGTACGCTATAGAAGCGAAACGCACCAACGCTCACGTACTTAGATTCTGGTGCACGTTAAGGAACTCCAGGCGTGTCTCATAATTAGCGTAAGGTGGGGCAAAATGCGACACAAATTTCAAAAAAATAGTGAATATTTATTTTTAATTCACTCGTTACCATTAAACATTAATGCAGCAACTTTCCTTTGGGTACAAGGTATGTGCTACATAAATATGACCATGTTGCCACAGTTCAAAAGATTATTTTAAAAATAAATAAGAAATGCTCCAGATGTCTCATTTTGCCCCAACCTGCGGGGCAAATCGAGACGCTGGGTGGGGCAAAACGAGACAGTGGGCAAAAAAAAAATTCCCCATCTCCCACTAAAGGGAACCATGTGTGGATGCGAAGCAGCGGGGGAGATAATTAGCTTGAGCGGGAGGAACGTCGCCGCTCTCATTTCGCGGCAGCAGTCCGGGCGCTCATCGCGGCGCTGCACAGGAGAAGGAATGAGGCGCGCGCGCTCCGTCATTTTCATACCGTGGAACAACCGTGGCGCCCCCCAGCGGAGTATGCAGCTGTCACACCACCTGTCATGCGCAACGCTCCGTGGAGGATTCCTAGAGGAGAGGACGGGGGGGGACCGTAGGAGAGGAGATAGAGGGGACGTGCATGCGCTGTGGGGGTGTGGGACGCGGGAGCCGCTCCGTAGAGTAGAGGATTCCTAGAGGAGAGAGGGGGAGAGGACGCGCATGCGCTGTGGGGATGTGGGACGCGGGCGCCGCTCCGTAGAGTAGATGATTCCTAGAGGAGAGAAAGGGGGTGAGCGTAGGAAAGAAAGGGGGGAGGGAATGCGCATGCGCTGTGGTGGTGTGGGACGCGGGACGCGGGAAGAACGGACGGACTAAGCCCCCCTCCAAACACATGCAAGCAAGATCAAGGAATGGGGTCAACCTGGGCGACAGACACCATCTGCCTAGCCATTGCTAAGCAGCCTCTCTGTGCTCTCGGCCATGACTCTGATGACTGTGGTAGAGGTTGACGGCCTTCATATTACTACGGTGTTCTGGTTCGCATAATGGGTGCTTCCCTACTTCATGAAAGTGGCCGGACGCGGGACGGGGGACAGGGGGACGCGGGACGCGGGAGGGACGGATATAGCCCCGAGCATAAGATGCTTCGCATCTCAAAATTCATCCCTTCAGTTTTTGCAGTAGAAGGACTTGAAATTCACTCCGTGGGCCCTTAAGCAGTCTTAATGAGCCCAGTCCTTGCACTCCACGCATTGGATACAGACAGAACCCGGTGCTGTGCGGCTCCGAAACTCTTTGCAGATCAAACACCGCCAGTCTTTCTTTGTGCTTATGTTGTCTTTTGTTGAACGCTTGCACTTCATTGGATTATTCAACGATTGGAGGCTATATATGTTCTGACGTATCTTCTTAGCCTCTTTTTGCCTTTTTGATGCAGAACTGCTCAGGCTTTTCATGGCTTTTAACTTCGTCAGCCGGGCTTTGTGAGGCATTGAATTTAAAACTGTGCTACATTCGGATTTTCTAGTGCTTGCTGTATTTTTAATTTCGGTATTGGAGAAATGCCACTAAAACTCGATCCCAAGACGTGTTTGTGAACGATTTGACTTGGAGATTATGCCAATTTTTTCATGCGCCTTTTGAGAGCATCCTCGGAAACGCGGAACAACCTCGAAGCAGCGCGAATGAAGGGAGTCATTTCCTGAACAGCAATCAGTGCTTTTTCATTTCGTTTTCCGCCAGGAAGCTCTATATGATATTCTTTGCACGTCAAAACCCTCATAAACAAATAAATATAGTACATAATGAGTGTAAGTAAATGGTTCAATTTATAAGACACTCTCTAAGGCAATTCGATGCCTTTTTGTCGCGTTCTGCCTCTGTCACATGCCCGAATTCAAAAAAAAAAATTCTGCTTTGTCCCCAGACACCAAATGACCCAAACTTTTGGTGGTATGTAGCTAGCAGTCTAAAGTAACAAAATAAATAGTTACGTTGTTGTACTGACGCAGGAGTAGCTTCATGCACGGATCCGAAAATTTGGCCGAGCAGAATTTCGGCCCTTTTTGACGGGTCGCGAACACACTGACACCAGCCGCGTAATTTTTCCCGCGCGAACGCTGTGAGCGATCATCAACTTTTACACATGGAAAGGTGGACACATAACAGCAGCTATCGCTGAAATAGAGAAACAAAGAAGTGTTCCCGGATACGCGTTTCCAGCTGAACCACACTTTAGTGCAGTTGATGTACTGATTGTCATGTTCGACTTGGGGTCTTCACCAACGAATGCCTAGCGTGCGCTCTGCAGGTTTCTACTCAAACTTCATCAATCACAACGCCATCATACTTCGATATAAGCGTGACGCACTTATTTATTTATTTATTTATTTAACTATTTATTTATTATGCGGTTGAATGGTTCATTGGTTTCAGGAGCCTTATGCTCACTGCTGATGACGCATGATGAAACCGCCAAGCGCACCTAGCACACCGTCTCAACTTCAGTGATTTTCGCTCTTGGGTGTCTAGTTTGTACCGAAGTTGCAGAAAGGCGAAACAATATTCCTGCGGACATCTTATTTCTGCTCAAGAGCTTATTCTGTTTTTTTCTCACGTCTCAGTACTATCAATTCTACAGTTATGCGTGCTCAGGGTTCAGGCTTGCTTACAAATGGGCTGTCCTGGACTATATACATAGCTGACCTAATATGTCTAACCATTCTTCAGTCATTGGTTCCTCAGCAAGGTGCTTAGGTAGCATTTTGCTACAATGTTATTCAATCTGAGCAGAAATCGGCGGACGATGATGCCATGGTTGCAGAAGGTGACGATGCAAGAGGAAAAACACACGCAGCAGAGAGCTTGAAAACTCTCCCATGCAACTTACGACAACAGTTGGCGAGGCACAGCTTAGCCATTACTCGTTTCACATAACACGATTCATTAGAAATGCATACTACGTTGAATATGCAGCTGAACTTGAAATTCATTACGGAGACTCACCGCAACTGAGGTCCAGATGACCGCGCTGAGCGTGTACATCGTGATAATCTCTTACGACAGCATGGTCGATGGGCCGCATGACACTTGCAGGAGCATAAACTGATCCGTAGTAAACACTGAAATTTAACATGACACACGTTCTTGTTTTTTCAATGACATTTCTTTCATTAGCACCACTACCACATTTGCGCCATCTCGCTTCAGTGAAGTAGCTTATTGGAAGATGATCATTTTCAAGATGCATTGAAGTTTAACGAGCAGCGGGTTTACTAGATGCAAAATAAGGGGACATAAAAGCAACGAATAGAGTAGATGTGAAAGTTAGAACGTTGGTTACAATTCACCGTAAAATTGCTGCGCGCACAAAATACACGAGATAAGCGCGCGTGCATCGCAACGCGCGCAGCTACGACCTTTAAAGCGCAGCCTCGCGGCTGTCGCGCCATTTCGCTAGTCATAACAAAAACACGCGAAATTCGCCAATCTTTGAGTACCGACGACAGTAAGTGGTGTATATAAATAGCTCGCCGTTAGTACTCTGAAGAACGTACGGTTGGTGAGCGATTCGTGTCGCGCTGCGCATCCAGAGGTCGTAGGTTTGACTCCCGGTGACGGGACTTTTTCTTGTAAGTTTCTTTCATTGCCATCTGTTAGTGTATATTTTGCAACGTCATATCCATGACGGAAATACGTCAGTAGAGCCATGGTGGAACCCGGCATAAAGCACTATCGTGTTAAAAAAAGTGTGAATATATACCCATTGAGCACGTACACTGACGTCTTTTCTGAAAGTGAACACGAGAGCAGGTGACCTGCGCTCTGTGTCGACTGTCTACAGCGCCATCAACCGATAACTTCAGGAAGCATGCCCACTTTTGGCGCAATCTATTGGCACACAAAAGAACGAGTCACGGCCGTTGGACAAGCGCTGCTAGGTCAGACTGCCGCTTTGGTCTCTCAGCGGGCGATGCCGCCAAAAGCGGACGTGCTTTCTTCAGCTGTCGAGTCTGGTGCCGTAGACTGCCGCCGCAGAGAGCAGGCCCCGCGCTCGCGTGTTCCCTTTCATAATGAACGACAGTGTACCCAACGAGTCATTAAAATTTAACGTAAAATGGGCCACACACTTAATGCGAAGTACAAGAGTGCTCACTTTTGTCGTTGATTGCAACCGATGACTGACTGACAAACATTTATGCGCAGTTCTTTATGTGAAAAGCTTTTGTCATTTCCCGTTTTACATTGGTGTTATCGAAAAATAACGCAGAGTTCTCATTACTGTTGTTTAACCACGAGCACAAAAGCTTGCTAATCAGGAATACTCCAAATATATGTGGTTTTCCCTATTGTAAGCAAAAACATTGCGTGTACTGCAAGACAGTTCAACCGAACGCGCAGTATCGAGAGGGCGGCTTCGCAGTGACGTGTCAAGAGAGATCTGACGTCACGGAAGGACTGCCACTCGCGACATACTAGCAACAGTTGCCTGTTTGCTGTCAGTTGCACGTGGTTCACGTAAACAACGATGAGTGAATTGTCGTCCAAAGACTCTGAGAGTGATTTCTGTCATTTAGGCTGCATGCAGGACGCAAATTTCGCGAACCCAGTGAACTGCGTTGATTTGTCGTGATAATGCCCATTGCGGTGGGGGTTGGCTTGCAGATGCTGGGCGACGAACTTTAAAATCAAAGTAAAATATCAATAAAAAATATCAAAGTAAAATTTGTAGTAACGCAGAAAGAATTTGACAGTTCTGTTAAATATTCGCCATTCACCAGAAGTGCAATATATACCAAATGGTATTGATTGTGGTACATAAAAGAATATATTTGCCCATCACGTCAGAGCGTCACGTTATTTCCATCCCAAGAAAAAAAATATACAGGTGAACTCTCCAACTGCTACAACTCCGCCTTAACAGAGTGAAATTCTGACGTGCATGCGCTTTCTGTAGCCCTATAGCAGTTCACAGTGGCGGACATCGTTACAAACGCTAACTCACCCTTTTTCTCCTCCATAAGCACTAGTGTGAACCAAGTGATAAACGTCTCCGTTCTGAAACAACGAAAGAAGGAAGGATAAATATGAGGGTAGCGACAGGGCCGACGACATTACAGAAACGGCCATAAACCAATAAAAAAAATTACACCATCTCCCGCTAAAGGGAACCATGTGTAGATGTGAAGCAGCGGGCGCTAACGCTTACACTGGCGGTGGCGTTGACGCTGGCGCTATCGCAGCGTTGCGCAGGAGAGAAAACTGAGGAGGCGCAAAGCACGCAGTGATGGAGCGGTGTTTCCTACTGGAACATGCCAATCGCTGCTAATGGGCAATGAGAGACAGAAGACTCCGACTGGACACAGAGACCCGCAGTCGGCTTTTAGTTAACGCGCACGCTGCGAATTTTTATTGTTCAACAACGCACAGGAGAAATATCCCACCGGCACCACATTGGAGGTCAAGATCCATTGCCATATATACGGGATGGACAATGAACGGTTGTGCAGCGCGAGCAGTCGGTTTTTTCAACCAAGAAACTCGCTAGCAGACGCTGCCTGCGTCGGCGTCTCGAGGCGAGAGGGGAGGTAGCGTAGGAGAGGAGAGAGAGGGGGGCGCGCATGCGCAGTGGGGGTGTGGACGCTGTGGGCAGGGATGCCTAGAGGAGAGAGGGGGGAGCGTATTAGAGGAGAGAGAGGGGGGACGCGCATGCGCAGTGGGAGCGCGGGGAGGGATGCCTAGAGGAGAGAGGGGGGGAGCGTAGGAGGGGAGAGAGGAGGGGAGGCGCATGCGCAGTGAGGGTGTGGTTGCCGCGGGGAGGGATGCCTAGAGGAGAGAGAGGGGGAGAGGAGGTTTTTTTATTTTTTATTTTTTTTTAAAGGTTTGCGCATGCGCAGTAAGGGTGGTCACGCCGGCACACCACCACCACCACCACCACCACCACCACCGGATTAAGCTTCGCCATAAGATGCTTCACATCTAAAATGAGCCGGTCATATTCTTCAGAACATCAAGCTATGTCTCAGTGAAGCGCGATAGGGAGAATTTTTTTCAAAACAATTCAGGTCTCTAACTCCTGGAGTATCTAAAACAAAGCTGTACGGTACTTGCTGTACAAGCTGTACTTCTTTCGCGGCAGCACTAAAGCATTCCAATGAAGCCTAAACGCACCCGCACACAATTTACGAAGTGGTCGTATACAAACGACTACATATCAAGCGCTTAAACCTGCTGTTAAGTCCCACGCGTATATGCCTTCATAACGAGCAAAATGGATTCTAGTAGTATTTTTTGCTAATGAACAATGTTCTTTTATTCGTGAGAGTACAGGATGCTCTTCTACGTATAAAATCTTAAACATGGAACTAGAGGAATGAATTTTGAGGAATTAGGAGACACAGACGTAGCGAGTGCCTTCATTCGCTGACAAGTATAAGGGGAGCTCTTAGTCATTTCTTATTAAAAAAATTACACCATCTCCTGCTAAAGGGAACCATGTGTAGATGCGAAGCAGCGGGCGCTAACGCTTACACTGGCGGCGGCGTTGACGCTGGCGCTCATCGCAGCGTTGCGCAGGAGAGAAAACTGGGGAGGCGCAAAGCAGGCAGTGATGGAGCAGTTTTTCCTACTAGAACATGCCAATCGCTGCTAATGGGCAATGAAAGACAGAAGACTCCGACTGGACACAGAGACCCGCACTCCGCTTTTAGTTAACGCGCACGCTGCGAATTTTTATTGTTCAACAACGCACGGGAGAAATTTCCCACCGGCACCACCTTGGAGGTCAAGATCCATTGCTATATATACGGGATGGCCAGTGAACGGTTGTGCAGCGCGAGCAGTCGGTTTTTTCAACCAAGAAACTCGCTAGCAGACGCTGCCTGCGTCGGCGTCGCGAGGCGAGAGAGGGAGGAGCGTAGGAGAGGAGAGAGAGGGGGGGGACACGCATGCGCAGTGCGAGTGTGAACGCCGTGGGCAGGGATGCGTAGAGGAGAGAGGGGGGGGAGCGTAGGAGAGGAGAGAGAGGGGGGGAACGCGCATGCGCAGGGGGGAGCTTGGACGCCGCGGGCAGGGATGGAGAGATGGGGGGAGTGTAAGAGGGGAGAGAGGAAGGGAGGCGCATGCGCAGTGTGGGTGTGGTTGCCGCGGGGAGGGATGCCTAGAGGAGAGAGAGGGGGGAGAGGAGGTTTTTTTATTTTTATTTTTTTAACTGTTTGCGCATGCGCAGTAAGGGTGGGCACGCGGCACACCACCACCACCACCACCACCACCGGATTAAGCTTCGCCATAAGATGCTTCACATCTAATTATGTCATTCAGCATCCTTTCCTTAGTCTGTCGTGGATTTTTCGCCTCTCGGTATCCTTTGTAATATCTATCGTAAAGAGGGTTTGAAGAGCTAGTTCGTCTGTCATCGTTGTTTTAATGGCTGATAACTTCTAGGCACACGCATAGTAACGCCTGAGTTTGTTTAGTCTTCCACATAATGCCTGAGCATGTGTCTTCAGGTGCGTTACGACAAGTCCAACGTGTTACACGAGCCAGTTTCGACTTGCACCCATCCCCCCACACGTTTTTAAATGCGAAGCATTTCTTAGCGAACTTCGGCGACTTTGAGCGTATCTATCTATCTATCTAGCTATCTATCTATCTAGCCGCCTACGACTTTGTGCTCTCCCGGCCGTATCGTTAATGGGATTTATACCAAATTTGATATGACATAACATGACTCTATGACGAACGTAAATGTCTGGTCATATCATGAAAATCATGTCTAACTTGTCATGAAAAGTATGATTTACATGCCACGCTCATGGCGCGCTCGCGGCCGTTTCGTTAGCTTGATATACACCGAAATTGGGATTGACTGACGTGACTGTATGACGAACATAAATGACGAGTGGTAATATGAAAATCATGACTTGTCATGTGCGACATGACTTGCATGCCACGCTCATGAAGCGCTCGCGGCGGTTTCGTTAGCTTGATATACACCAAACTTGGTATTGAGTGACGTGACTGTATGACGAACATAAATGACAAGTGGTAATATGGAAATCATGACATGTCATGAGCTACATGACTTGCATTCCACGCTCATGGCGCGCTCGCGGCCGTTTCGTTAAGCTTGATATACACCAAATTTGGTATTGAGTGACATGACTGTATAACGAACATAAGTAGCAATTGGTAACATGCAAATCTTGGCATGCATGTCATCTACAATGCCATTTACATTCCACGCTCATGGTGCGCTTGCGTCCAGTTTGCTAGCTTGATATACACCAAATTTGGTATTGCGCGACGTGACTGTATGACGAACATAAATGACAGATCCTAACATGTCAAACATGACATGCAAATTATGTAAAGCAGGATTTGCTCCTTCCTGGCTGCTTCGCATTAAATCGATTCCCACAGTGCGTGGGATCTGCCGGCTTTTTACTCTTATTCTGTCTATTGGTGTTGTAAGAAAGTGTGAACTTTCTTACAACACCAACACCAATTTTTTGCCACTATAATACCGAAGTTCTGATACCGAAGTTCTGATACATAATTTAATGAAAGGAATAAGGCGCAAACGAGACATCCACAAGAAGTGACATGGACGAACGCCTTGTGTTCGTCTTGTTTGCGCCTTATTCCTTCCGTTAAACATGTCCCAACTAGCCCAACAAAAAGTTCTACTTGAATACTTCTCAGATACGTAACCTCCACTCTGGAGAAGTTTAGAACATGGAGTCATGCAAAAAACAGACTTGAATATTCTTGAACTGGTAGAATCTGTGGGCTATTGAGATTTTACTTTGCTAGTTACAAACCTCTTGCTTTGAAATGAACTGGCCATCTCTATGATTTATTGAAGAACATTTTACCTCAGCCAAAATACAGTTGCATATATTATGAGAAGGTTTGCTTTCACGAGTACTTTAGATGCAAAAATACTGATCACCTCATGAAAACCGACGTGGTGGTCCTCCTTATAAATGCCGTCAGGCATGCGACCTGTAACAAAACGCTAATTTTATTCACTTTAATCGCAACTGACAAAATGAATGCTAGATAGTTTTGCCACGGAAAACTACATAACTTCACCAACTTACTTTTCTCAAATGTAACATAAAAACACCGGAAATCAGTAATAATAAAACGCACGCTGAAGCAACTTCTAACGACGATAACTTAGTCATCCTAATGTACGAGGAAGGCCGCAATGCATAATAATGCAGGGAGCAATGAATGCCAAAATATTTTTCTCCTATTGGGGCCTAACTTACCAGTTGGCTTGACTTATCTGCGTACTCTAAACGTTATCGCACACTTCTGTGCCTGTCGGCTCGTGAGAATCTGTGTGTGCGTTCCTAATCTCTGGATATGCGCACTTACCGTTCTTTTTCAATGGCCTTCGATGGGACACGTGTGGCAGATATAGTCGGTATGACTGACTCTATGTGTTACACTTGTTATCACTGTATACAAGAGGCACCTGGGTTAGCGGAACATTTCATGTTTATTTTCTATCGTTGAAATCAGATTGAGTGCACGAGGCGAGTGCGTTCAAAAACGTGCGTGACCATCAGCAATAGTGCTGGATATGGCTTCTGCCGAATACCATGACTGATTTGCAAATTTCCGAAGCCAATCAATTTCATACGCAAATCAAGTTTCTGACAACCGAGGACCGTGCTCGCTGCTATTGATCTACGGCAAGTGTTATTGTTTTGTCCTGGACAGCAGTTAACCTCAAACAAAAAGTTTAATCTTCACCGTCGTCATTGTTTCCGACTTATTAGTCAAACATACGTAGCACTATGACTAGTTATCCGTATGAAAACAACCATTACGTTCGTCTGACTTGTTAATCCTAAACCACTTTATAGCTTTCTCTAAGAACGCACTTAGTTCATTACTTAATTAAGGAGATTTTGTTGTACGTTTTATGATGCTTCCTTAAACGCTACCATAGAGGTATGGCGGCTTCAATTCTTCCATGACCATTTGAATTGTTGTCCTCACAGGCAATCACAGACTTTTTTTATTATCATATACTAAGCTAATGGCGGCTATTTGCCTTCGAAGAAGCTTAGCGTACCTTGCACACCCCCTAACAGCAATGGGCACTCGCATGCAATAATTTCCCTGCCAAATTCGGTTGTTGGTCGCTAAACTTTCAAATAATTCCTTACTACTTCCGGTAGACTCAGGCGAAGCACGCTTGCAGACGAAGCAGCGAAACCACGTTATCCTAAAAAACCGGACCTCCGGTTTACAACGTGACGGAAACCCAAATTATGTTTCCAACTCAAATGATGTTTCCATGCATCACATAAAATATCGAAACGCTTATCTCTTGCTAAGTTACTCATTTTCTGTTCCAACCAAAAAACTTTGTTCATAAATACAAGATCAGGTCACTAAAGCTCATGCCTTATCATCGTAGGCTTATTTAAATAACAAATTGTTTCCCACAAAACTTAATTCGTAAAGTGTAGCTTTTAAGAAAACTTCTGTTTTTTCCCAGCTGCAGATATGTATCCCATTAGGCGTGACACTTGGGTTAATCATTTTTGTTTGGTTGGTTTTATTGCCACATGTGCTGCTTTCTTTCAATTTTTTACGTTACCGCCCATTACATCTGTAACTGCTGCTCTGAGCAAACCGCGCTTCAATGACTGGGAACCATCAAGATTCTTAGAACCTCGCGACGAGATAACGCCCACAATGCAAATATTATAGAGTTTGTTCTAGATCTTACACGGCCATTAGCGATAACGCTGGAATCTACGATGGCACATGCATAAATGCCGACGCGCTTCACCGCTTGACAAATTATCGACGACCGACGCTCTGTTCGCCGATATCAGTTTACAGCATAGATTGGTTGCTGTAGTATGAGTTTCCGTTTCTCGGCAAGAAGTCCGGCCAAAAGTTCATAGAGCAGTTTTTGAAAAGCGAAGAGTACTTGAAAAATTACAACATCTCCCGCTAAAGGGAACCATGTGTAGATGTGAAGCAGCGGGCGCTAACGCTTACACTGGCGGCGGCGTTGACGCTGGCGCTCATCGCAGCGTTGCGCAGGAGAGAAAAACTGGGGAGGCGCAAAGCAGGCAGTGATGGAGCAGTTTTTCCTACTAGAACATGCCAATCGCTGCTAATGGGCAATGAGAGACAGAAGACTCCGACTGGACACAGAGACCCGCACTCCGCTTTTAGTTAACGCGCACGCTGCGAATTTTTATTGTTGAACAACGCACAGGAGAAATCTCCCACCGGCGCCACCTTGGAGGTCAAGATCCATTGCTATATATACGGGATGGCCAGTGAACGGTTGTGCAGCGCGAGCAGTCGGTTTTTTCAACCAAGAAACTCGCTAGCAGATGCTGCCTGCGTCGGCGTCGCGAGGCGAGAGAGGGAGGAGCGTAGGAGAGGAGAGAGAGAGGGTGTGACACGCATGCGCAGTGGGGAGTGTGAACGCCGTGGGCAGGGATGCGTAGAGGAGAGAGGGGGGAGCGTAGGAGAGGAGAGAGAGGGGGGGACGCGCATGCGCAGGGGGGAGTTAGACGCCGCGGGCAGGGATGGAGAGAGGGGGAGTGTAAGAGGGGAGAGAGGAAGGGAGGCGCATGCGCAGTGTGGGTGTGGTTGCCGCGGGGAGGGATGCCTAGAGGAGAGAGAGGGGGAGAGGAGGTTTTTTATTTTTATTTTTTGTTTAACTGTTTGCGCATGCGCAGTAAGGGTGGGCACGCGGCACACCACCACCACCACCACCACCGGATTAAGCTTCGCCATAAGATGCTTCACATCTAAAATATTTCAATGCTCCGAGCACTCTTAACGTCGTCTCCTTCTATGAAACACTTAACGAGATTCGAAAAAAAAAACCATAAAAGCGAGCTGTTTAAAGCTACAAGTTTAGATTGCTTTCACCACATGGCGCCGTAACAAGAAAGTGGCGCTGTGTAACACGCACTCACCTTGATTCCTGATTTTGTGTCCCCAGAGGAACAACTCTCTTTGCTCACCGTCCACTATGATCTCGCCAGACAACATACCAGCTTGATCATAAGAATCCATTTCACTTGCCAGCCTGAGGAAGGAAGGCAATAGAACAATTAATCTGGTTGAAATCAGGTAAGCTCTTTCAAAACCGAAGAAAGCATATTGTCACTGCACGTTTGTTGCTAAATATACGCTGTGTATATAGCTTCTTCCCCGTAACAATAATATAATATATAGGAACGATTTCTTGGATGCTCTTGAATATTACAATTCATTGAAATATTCATTTTCAGACAAGCCTAATTAGCCAATTAGTTGGTGCTGTAGTGAACGCTTACCTGTGAACATCCTGCAGCATGTGAAGCGCTGATTTTTCAGCACAACTCTTTGCCAACATAGCCGGTACCAACTCCGCTGGCTGCTCCAAGGTGTGTGACGTAGAACACCAGCTGAAACAAGGAAGGTCGAACAAACACCAACTGTCAGCCTACTCAGCCTAAAGGAGTGCGTAAGTGAAGCAGAACAGCTTATACTGACAAATTATTTTCGAGAACGGTACAATTATTGTACCAGGACATCTCCATTACAAGAACTGTAATGAAGCTCGACTTATCACTCAGTGATGTCACGCCATTGCTTCTGTGTAATGTCACGAGTTTTGAAGTATCGTTTCTCGTACTGGCTACACTGGCTGAATAAAATTTGCTCCTTCTTGCTACTTTCAGCTCCTGGCTCTCTTAGAACACATTGTAAGTTTTTCTTACTGATAATTTTTTTCAAGTAGGCCTTAGCAGATGCTCCCAAAAATCTAAAACGTTACTGCAAGTTAGTGGGTGAAGCTCACGGCGGTATCTCCCATTTATTTTATCTTCGCGTGCTTGTTGACCCGACAGAGGTCTTTTAACATTGCACAGAGGCAATTTACTTGAACACGACAAGTCATTTTCCCCTCAGTGCCCCTTTAACGTTCTCATGATATTGAAAAAAATGGCATTATATTGAATCTGCGAGTTTACTTATACTGTGTCTTTCGCGAGCGATTTTCATTAATGATCGAAGGAAGAACCTTGTTACACAGGTGTCACCAAAACTCCAACATGCACAACTGCTCGTCGTCATCAAAGCAAAACCAAAATGTAAACAATACATTGTTTTGATACACCCAATGCATGCAAATACAATGCATGCATACATAATAACATTAGCATCTAGAGTGCACTCTATGGTAGCACATAGCTGGCATAAGTGCATGGAATATTTTTGACGTGAAGTTGGAGGGGAAACTGCGCAATAGTATTTGTAGTATGCGGCTTTTCGCCGCATATCGTTGTTAGGTTCCCTGGGAAAATTTATTAACCATGTGTTAATATCTGACCTGTGACTACATTTGAATAAAAAATGAGGACGCCGACCACAAGCGAAAAATGCATGTATTGGCGTTTCGACGCCCAGAATGTCCGAAACGTCTGGGTCCGAAACGTGTATGTACCGAAACCTCAATACATTTTTTCTCTTGTGGTCGGTGTCCTCGTCTTTTCATTTATCCAATGATTCTTCGCGACCAGACTGGTGTCTGTCGAAGCATTGATTTCATGACTACATTTATGCGTTTACGCTGTAACCTCCTTCATGTTCATTTCTGCAGCCACTGACCTGGCATATTGCAGATGTATGTAATCTTAAATTTCAGTTTTCTTTCTCAATACACATTCCATTGATGTTTTATGCTATATAGCCGGGGTCGGCAACTTTTTGAGGCGGAAGCCCGAGTTATGTGAAGCCGACACGGCGGAAGCAGGACGTCAAATCGGGAGGGGGGGGGGGGCGAGGGGGTATTTTCAAGCAAAGAGGAAACTTTCGGTGAATTGGTAATAATATACTAAACTGGATAAGAAATCATATTTGTTTAATAGCCGAAAGAGCTTATATACAGTCTAGATGGGAAGTTACCGCTAACAGTGGAGATAGGAACTGCCATGTGGAAGGTTGGGGGGCGTGCTGACCGCGTAATAGTGGCCCGCGGGCCGGAGGTTGTCGATCCCTGCTGTATAGATTTCTGCGTTTCTTTCTCTCGATTAGTGCCTTCATTTTATGTAGCGTTAAGTTGCCGCCATTTACTCGCCAGCGCGTATTAAAAGCAACTGAACTAAGGACCAGCGCGTATTAAAAGCAACTGAACTAATAACCACTGCTTGTGGGTCAATAATTGCACAGGAGAAACCCTGCTTTACTATATGAGTGGCTAGTTGGGAACTTACTTTCTCCGTTAAATATCGAGACTCGTGGTCCTGTCCTATGTTGGTTGAGAAGTTGGATACTTACAGTAGGCCGATCTTCACGTGAACTTCCGATTTCTCCGGTTTCGCACTTGCAGAATCAGGCAGGCTCCTGAACAGCAGATGATGAGACTTTAGCTGCAGCTCACACAAATGAGGATTTTTCGCGTAACTACAGCCATATTGAAAATTTTATTGGCGTCTGCAAAAATATTATGAAGCTTCGCACTAGTAGTGATAAGCTTGAAGGAAAAGGGGCGTTGGGCGGCCTTCCTTGTTTCTCCATTTTTTCAGTTCTTTCTTGTTCTGTTTCTTTCTCTTTCTCTCTGTTTCTTCTATCTCTTTTTGTATATTTCTTTCTAGTTATATCTATCTCTCTTTTTTAAATTTTTTCTCATTATTCAATTAATCTCCCCCCCCCCTCTCTCTCTATTTATCACTTCCTCTTTCTTTCTACTTCGCTCTCTCCACTTCTTTATCTCTCTTTGTTTCTCTTTCTGTATGTGTTTTCTACCTTTTTGTCTTGTTATGTCTTTATTCCCATTATTTACCGCAAGTTTTCTTTTTTCTCTTTCATTCTATCGCTTTCTTTCGGTCTATCTCGTTTTCACTCTTTTTCTTCTGTCTTTGTCACCGTTTTTCTGCCTCTTTATCTTTTTTATCTTGATTCCTTCTATTTCTCTCTATTTTCTATCTTTCGTTTGTTCTGTTTCTTCTTCTGTCTCTCTTTCACATGTTCGTTTTCGTTTGGCACTCGCACCTGCTGTGCACGGTGGTCGTGCTTGCCTAATTCTTGTGGCGTAGGCCCACCTGAGAAGTCTTGCGTGATGTAGCACTAGTTGCCGATAGATTAAACGGCTTCGCTGTTAATATATTCTAGTGTTTCATGAATTATATATCGGAAAACTGTCGGCATAATGACTGTGAAGTGTACGCAATTGTTGTGTTCATTTCGTTTTATTTTCGCGCCATTTCACTGAATAGCTAAGCGTTGCGTTCGTGGTTACATAAAATCTTGTCCAGAGATTGTCTGAAGTCATCTGTTCCGCGGTATTACAGAGTCGATAATACCTAATAAAGGCGTCTCCGCAAAACAGTTGATATAGATTTAAATTTGCTGATATGATTCAGGATTTTCTCGGCAATACATCAGTACATATCTCAGGGGAGGAAGGCATGAGGAGTGATGGGAAAGCCAGGAGGGACGTTAACTAGTTGAAAATTAGCTGCGTGCTACCATGCACTGAGGAAAGGAATAAGGGAGTTTGAAATTTACATAAGCAGAGAAAGAGAGAGAAAGACGGGGAGAACACACATGCAACGTCTTATTTAATGAGTCAGCTTCGGGTGGTGAACGAAACTATTACATGATGTCGACATGTGTGGTTTAATTACCCTTATTCTACACCGGCTTGTGCGAGTCTGTTGACCTTTAAAAATTTTAACAATGGCTTCGTCACCTTCATTCGCTATGACTTCTCAACACTACATTCTGTAATGGTTCATACTGACATCATTCTGGGGACAAGGTGAGCTAGAGTGATTCCACGTAATCGTCTTTCCACATTGCCACAAGGACAGTCGCTGATGCTTTGCAAGGCCTACTGGCTGCCACAATGATCACAAAGAACCTTATCGGCTATTCCAACGCGACAAAAAAATGGGGTAAAGCGGAGTTTCCTCTCTTCGGTGGAGTCCAGTTCTCCGAAAACATCGCAAAGTTTTGCTGTCGGAAGCTTTGGCTGCTCACACGTGTCAAGTCCGTTATATCTTGGGCGACACTCGACTTTTCTTAGCTCTATCAGACGTTGATAAGGGTGTAGTCTCTTCGAGCTCGCCTTCAAGTACTCACCGAAAAGCATTATTGCCTTGTCCGTTTCCTATCACGCCGAAGTGGCGTGGCAGCCGCTGAATTGTCACTTGAGGGGCACTCCTAAACAAGTATGGGTGAGATGTCTAATCTCGAGTACAAAGTGTTCCTATGATTCATGTGAAAGGGCTGATAGCAAAGCTTGTAGGGTGGCCTTTGAGACAGCCTTTACAATAGACCACGATGGCGCTGCGCATATGGCAGCATTTACCGCATTACACATTGCTCTCTGCGAGTGGGCCTAGCTTCTCTGAAACCGCTTAACCAATTTGTTTCCAAAGGTATTCTACAGAGATTAGCGTAACGTGCGCTCAATGACCCTACATAGTGCGCGCAGACTTGAGGGAAATGTAGTCATGGTCACTACACTGACAACGAGAAAACACTGAAGTATGTCTTCCCGCATCAACTACACCCACGTGTCAAATTTAGGTGCTCACCTATTGCTTGTCCCGTGCTTAGATTAGCGCCTTATCTGTGGCTTCTTTCTCCTTTTTTATGGTCCATGTTTTCTCGTCTCGTGACCAAGCATTCTTCGACATATCGCGTCTTTTGTGGGCATATACAATGCTCAAAAACCCTTGGCTACGAACGATTTCGGTCAAATCATACTGCTCTTCTTTTCTTACTGCGACGCACACGTCACATTTAGTAAATGGTGCTCTTGCTGTTTCATTTGATTTGCAAGAAAGTGGAGCTGCAAAAAATGTTCAACATAGTGCCATGGGACCACTACTAGCTCTGTCAGTGTGCGTGTCTGTGCGTGCGTGCGTGTGCGTCGGCGAGTGTGCGTGTGCGTCGGCGAGTGTGCGTGTATCACTATTCAGTCGGTACATCGGTTGGTTGGTCGAAATGGCTGGAATGTAGGTAAAAAAATCCTATTTACTACAGATACCAACCTGAGCAGCCCATTGAACGCGACACGCCAGCGGCGGTTTGGAGCCAAGCACTGAAGCCTGAGACCAGCGGCCGAGAAGCAGCTTCCTGAACTACGGTCAAGGGTGACCTCCACTGGCAGCGTGTACTGCTTGCCATCACGGGTGTACAGCGCAAGCCAGAGCTCGGCGACGTTATTTTTGGAAGCGGGTGACACTCAAGATGAGACGGTCACCTTCTGTGTTGACGCCCCAGAAGAGGACCTCATCATGGCCCTGCACGCAATTGAGTGCACTTCAGTATTTCAGGCTTCGTCACAGCATGCGACATTAAAATAGCCTACTGAAGAAGACCTCACGAAAATGACTGCTTGAGGTGATAGGGAAATAACGAGTATGTTATGAAAAAAAGCGTTGGTGGATGCACTTAAAACTGGACAATTTTGTTCTGCCATTGCGCTGGTATATCGCTAGATTACAAAGCAATTATTTCCGTGAATCTTTTTACGTAAACAGGCCTATCTCCAGTTTATTTAATCAAATTGCTGACTATAGCATTGAACAAGGCAGTTTGAATTTTTTGTGCCTTCCTTGGTAAGTTAACAATTAAAAAAATTGGCCCCGTATCTGCGTGCTTCGCTGTAAATGTCGTCGAAAGACGATAGTCTTGTGCCGGCCCTATGTTTTGCCTTGCCTCAGACAGCGCCTACTCTACGTTGAATTGGCCGCATCTGGCTGGCATTGATAAAAGAGGCGGCGCTGCGCGAGATATGGACACCATCGAAAAAAAATGCCCCCCCCTTCCCGAAGGGAATCGTGAGGAAATGCGAATGCATTTCGCGCGCGCTTCACTCCATTTGTATATTGTCGTAGTGGTTCGAAGAAGGAAAAGGCGCCTTATTTCTGCAGCCTGGTCGGGAGCACGGCGCAGCGCCTGTCTTTCTTTTTTGGTTTTTTTTCTGTTTCTTTTTCTTCTTTTTTTATTTTTTAAATTTTTTGTTAATTTCCTTTTGTTCTTTTTTTTATTTTTTTTTTATTTTTTTTCATATATAGCTCCGCCGAGCTCACGTGATGCGAGCGCCCTCACGCACCAGAGCGCGCTCCTCCTCTCCACTCACTATGACACCTGCCGAGGCCACCGCGGACAACGCCAACGCCGGATGCCTGACATAGCCCGACTAAGAAATGCATTCGCATTTAAAACTGGGGGATGCGTAAAGCACGCAGCGATGGAGCGGTGTTTCCTACTGGAACATGCCAATCGCTGCTAATGTGCAATGAGAGACAGAAGACTCCGACTGGACACAGAGACTCGCAGTCCGCTTTTAGTTAACGCGCACGCTGCGAATTTTTATTGTTCAACAACGCACAGGAGAAATCTCCCACCGGCACCACCTTGGAGGTCAAGATCCATTGCCATATATACGGGGTGGCCAGTGAACGGTTGTGCAGCGCGAGCAGTCGGTTTTTAAATGCGAAGCATTTCTTAGCGAACTTCGGCGACTTTGAGCGTATCTATCTATCTATCTAGCCGCCTACGACATTGTGCTCTCCTGGTCGTATCGTTAATGGGATTTAAACCAAAATTGGTATGGCATAACATGACTGTATGACAAAGATGAATGACTGGTCGTATCATGAAAATCATGACTAACTTGTCATGAAAAGTATGATTTACACGCCATGGCCTTAGTGCTCCTGAGGCCATTTTCTTTAATCGATATATCCAAAAATTGGTACGATGAGACATTTCTGCATGAACACCATAAATGACAGCTGGTAATATGAAAATCATGACCAGCATGTCATGTACAACATGATTTACATGCCACGCTCATGGCACGCTGACGGCCGTTTCACTAGCTTGATATACACCAAATTTGGTATTGCGTGACGTGACTGTATGACGAACATAAATGCCAAGTGGCCATATGGAAATCATGACATCTCATGTGCAACATGACTTGCATACCACGCTTATGGCACGCTCGCGGCCGTTACGCTAGTTTGATATACACCACATTTCGTATTGAGTGACGCGAGTGTGTGACGAGCATAAATAACAAGTGGTAATATGGAAATCATGATATCTCATGTGCAACATGACTTGCATGCTATGCTCATGGTACTCCCGCGGACGCTTCGCTAGCTTGCTATACACCAAATTTGGTATAAAGAGACGTGGTTGTATGACGAGAATAAATGACAAGTGGTAATATGGAAACCATGACATGTCATGTGCAACATGACTTGCATGCCACGCTCATGGTACTCCCGTCGCCGTTTCGCTAGCTTGATATACACCAAATTTTGGAGGCGAAAGCATTAAATGTCTCATGCTCACGTCCGTCCGTCCGTGCGTCCCTCCAGCCGTGCCCTGGCACGATGCCAAGTCGGCGCCCGGGCGCGCAAATGGGCGCCGGTCGCGTCGGACTCAACAGCGTTCGCGCTTTGCTTGCATTGCGTCGCTGTGGCCAGCGTCTCTAACATACAAGGAGGGAGACGCGCGCATCACGTTCCATTCTGGCCGACCCCATCTCAGTGGGCACAGGCGTTCGAGGAACACAGTTTGGAATCGACAAAGTGTCCGTCAATTTAGACGATGGAACGCGGATGGCGTCTGCACGATGCGCAAAGCGCGAAAATCCGGACGCATGCGAAACGGAGGCAGATTGGTCTCGCGTCTCGCCGCGATTCGAGGTAAACAATTAAGCGAACATAAGTGGCAGGTGTTAACATGAAAATGTTGGCATGCATGTCATCTACAATGCCATTTACATGCCATGCTAATGGTGAGCTTGCGTCCAGTTCGCTAGCTTGATATACACCAAAATTTGTATTTCGGGATGTGACGATATAGCCAACATAACTGGCAGGTGGTGAGATTAATATCTTGGCATGCATGTCATCTACAATGCCCTTTACAATAACGCTTATGGTGCGCTTGCGTCCCGTTCGCTAGCTTGATATACACCAAAATTTGTATTGCACGACGTGATCTGTATGACGAACACAAATGACAGGTCCGAACTTGTAAATAATGACATGCATATTATGTACAACATGATTTGCTCCTTGCTGGCTGCTTCGCATTGCATCGATTCCGACATTGCGCGGGATCTGTTTCAACCAAGAAACTCGCTAGCAGACGCTGCCTGTGTCGGCGTCGCGAGGCGAGAGAGGGAGAGGGGGGGGAGCGTAGGAGAGGAGAGAGAGAGGGGGGGCGCGCATGCGCAGTGGGAGTGTGGACGCTGCGGGCAGAGATGCCTAGAGAAGAGAGGGGGGAGCGTAGCAGGGGGAGAGAGGAGGGGAGGCGCATGCGCAGTGAGGGTGTGGTTGCCGCGGGGAGGGATGCCTAGAGGAGAGAGAGGGAGAGAGGAGGTTTTTTATTTTTTTTTTTGAAGGGTTTGCGCATGCGCAGTAAGGGTGTCACGCCGCGCACCACCACCACCGGATTAAGCTTCGCCATAAGATGCTTCACATCTAACACCTGCCGGCGCGCACACCTCCTCAACCTATCCTCCTCCTCCGCGGACAACGCCGCACAACGCCAACGCCGGATGCCTGACATAGCCCGACTATGAAATGCATTCGCATTTAAAACATGAGCTTGTGCTTAACCAAGGGCACGGTGACCAAGGGCCACTGCCAGCGGCTGGACTTTATCGCCGGCAAAGCGCTTTTTCGTGCAAAGCGTCGCAGTGCATGCAGAGCTTCGCATTTTCAGCACAGCCTAAAAGACACTAGGGTCTTTAGAATTGCGTATCTGTGTATTTTCTAATAAAAGAACACACGACCTGATAATTACATATTAATGTTGCGCCTCAGGTATGCGTATTATTTGCTTTTTTGATCGAATATGTTCACAAGTATGAAGAAAACACCAGTTCAAAATGGCTGGGCGTTCAGAAATTAGTTAAACTGTGGCCGAGTAGCTGAATCGGGTTACCGACAGACAAACAGAAGGACATACAGACCAAAAAATTTTTGCGTTTAAGTATCCCAAGAAAGACTATCGTCTTTAAAAAAAACCGGCAGATGCCACCCACTGTGGCAATCGACGTAATGCGGAGCGATGTGGGCCACATATCGCGTCTATATCATTCAAGCTTTCACAGCTCACCTTATTTTCAACTGCCAAATATATTGAGCGAATTTTGTGC
>JALIZH010025833.1:0-10387 GCA_030522465.1 Rhipicephalus appendiculatus | reverse complement strand
CTTTCAATAACAAGTCGACAACCATTCAACTACTTTTATGTCAACAAAATTTTGGTAAAAGATCGGTGGCCAATATTCTATACGTGTCAACAATAAGCTCAATGACTTTTCAATGAACCGACAACGACTATTCAGTACAATATGTCAACATTGAGCAATGCCGTTTCAATTATTTTTCAATAAGATTTTTTGTAAGGGTAGCCAACCGAGCTTAGCTTGGTTAACCTCCCCCGCCTTTCTCCTTCGTTTCTATCTCTCTCTTCGCTCCATCGCGACTCGTATGTATGTATGTATGTATGTATGTATGTATGTATGTATGTATGTATGTATGTATGTATGTATGTATGTATGTATGTATGTATGTATGTATGTATGTATGTACATAGGTCGGCAAACTCACTCATGAGTCGACTCACAGACTCACTCAGGCTCAGATTGAGGCGTGAGTCTGAGTCTGAGTGAGTCCGGCTGAATTATAATTAGGTGAGTCTGAGTCCGAGTGAGTCCGGCTGAGTTATATTTTGGTGAGTCGGAGTCCGAGTGAATCCGCTTGAGGAAAATTTTGGTGAGTCTGAGTCCGAGTGAGTCATATTGACGAAAATATTCATGAGTCTGAGTCCGAGTGAGTCCGTTTGAGGAAAAGTTTAGTGAGTCTGAGTCCGAGTGAGTCTGGATGACGAAAACACCGGTGAGTCTGAGTCCGAGTGAGTTTAGTTGGAGAGAAATTTCGTGAGTCTGAGTCCGAGTGAGTCTGCTTCAGCAAAATTTTGGTGAGCCTGAGTCCGAGTGAGTCCAGTTGAAGAAAATATTAATGAGTCTGAGTCCGAGTGAGTTCACTTCAGCAAAATTTTGGTGAGTCTGAGTCTGAGTGAGTCCGGTTGAAGAAAATATTGAGTCTGTGTCCGAGTGAGTTCGCTTCAGCAGAATTTTGGTTAGTCTGGGTCCTAGTGAGTGCTAAGCGAAAAAACGTTTATTGAGCGAGTCTGCGTGGGCTCCATTTATTTTGACGACCTATGGTTACAAATATTTATAGCCTCCTTTTATGGCGTGCCTTGTAATCGTATAGATGTACCGTCTTGTAAAGCCCCAGAAATTATTTTTCATATTATCAAGCTGTCCATGCCCTCATATACGAGGGCATGTAAGTGGGCTGTGCAGCATGTTCTGGCACATGTACGACTCCAGGCCACTTTTATTTAGCGACATCGTGATCCACATTGGGTTTGATCTACAATTGTGTACCTAATCAACGGAGAATGAGTGCAATGTTCGAGCTTCATCATCCATGTGGATTCAAATACGACAAAGCAGCACGATTCGCGAGCATCGAGCGCCCCCTTCGCTCTGAACCGCTTGTGTCTTTAGATGTCGCTTCGGTTTTTTCATGAATAAATGTGGCAATTGGGAAATTTTCGAGCGCCAAACAAGACATTCGCAAGTACGACGGCGACGAGGTGCTCCTCCGGACACCAGTTCGCACTCCTGGTTTGTGCTACAAATTTCAGTTTCGGTTCCTCGGCCCATACACAGTCTTGGAGCAGACCTCTCCCGTTTTTTTTTTTTATTGAAATAGAAAAAATAAATGAAGGAGAGGTTAATTATCGCGTCGAACCTGTTATTGCGCCAACTGACCGGCGCCGTCGCGGTACCGAGATAGTGCATGTCTCGCGTATGAAGCCTTTCACAAGGCGTTCTCCGCACCTTTAAGTTGCGGCCAGGATGGGCGCTCACACGCGGGGGAAATTAGTGTGGGCATTTGTAAGACACTTTCATCATCTGTACATAACCATCATCACATGGTGTTCTTCATCTTCTTCGTTTGTGGGGCCACATCTTGAGTTTGTTCTGTGTCTCGGATGTGACTGTTTGGCCACGTCTTCCAGGCCTAATAAAAACGTGTAAAGTACTACGAGAGAGACAGGATGGGCGCTTTTGAATGCCTTGTGAATGCATTGTACCGCGCTCAAAAATTTCCCAGTAGCTATGCGCCATCTCGCCGAATTTCAAGCTTTGTTAAAAATGCAGCGACGACACAGACCATCGGCTTTCGTCATGTCATTCGCTACCAATTAAACAGCGGCTTCGTTATTTAAAGTGGCTAGATAAAGCTTGCCCCTGTGGTACCTCGGAAGTTGTAGCGACCGGATTTCAAGGAGGAAGGGGGTAGAAACGCACCATTCATGCCATACGCAACGCTTCATCACTTGCAAAAACAAATTTCTTCGGGCTGTAATGTGGTCAAAGAATTCTGTTACCTCTTGGCAATTCAAGGAGCTTTTATACTTTAATGACTTCGAATTCTAGACTGTCTTTGGGAGATATTGCTGCCATATTTTCCCAGCACGCCTGCAGTTCAGTCCTTGCCGACTCAAGCAAAACCCGTTTTTTTTTTCGTATTTTTTTCTTTTCTTTCCTATTCAAACACCTTTCCATTCATAGTCAGCGTCGACGCGCCGAAGCACTTTCGGTGGTCCCTCAGCCGTCATTGTGTTCGTCCAAGCCACACGGCAAAAAGCTTCATGGCACGGCCGTTTCCCAGGCTCGTTTATCGTATCTTGCTTTCGAGCTCCTAATACCCCCCAAGGAATGCAAGGAAAGTACAAAACGAAGCAACGAGCTCGACACTCTAGTCTTGGGGCCTGCAACACAAATATCTCTATTCTTTCAAAAGTGAACATTCGGCAGAAGTCTGTCTGGTTGGGATAACAGAAAACTGGAGAAAAGAAAAAACTCCAGCCAAAATTTATTTTAAGAAACCGCGACGTTTCGAAGCATGATCGGCTTCTTGTTCAGGGGTGAGAAGGCCCGAGATGTGCAACGCCTTCTTGCCAGGCGTGATTGTTTGCTGTGAGTCGTCGCAAGCCCTGGCAGTAGAGGGAGGGCAGTGCCCCCGTGGTGTGGTTGATGTTTCCCGCTGTCTGCTCAATGTAGCAGGATTCGAGGAGGGGCCGCCGGCGAAGGTTTCTTTCTTTTTCCAAAATCACCGCGCCGTCGGGACTGGTATGGTGGTCAAGCCGCTGGCAGTGCTCTGTCACTTCAGTCCGTCCGCTGTTCAAGTGACGGAGGTCATTCTTGTGCTGCCGCATTCTTTCATGGAAGTTCTTGGTTTCCTCAATGTAGGAAGCGGGGCAGTCGGCGCATGTGATCCGGTACACGACGCCCTGCGCATTTTCCACAGATGCGCTGTCTTTGGGCCGAGGGATGAAACTGCCGATGGTGGTGGATGGCTTGTGGGAAACGTCGACTCCCTGCCTTTCTTAGTATACGCGCTATTGCTTCGCTGGCGCCCGCAATGTCGGGGATCGACACGCGGCGTCGTTGCGGCGCCGGTGGTGTCACGTTTCGCCCGTCTTTTCTCTTACGGAGGGCTCTGCGAAGTAACGCCTTTGTGTAGCTGTTGGTGTAGAGGTCACGAATTATTGTCTTCCGTTCTTCTATCCGCTGCTGTGGCGACGATTGGTGATTTTGGTTGGAGTTTTATATTTAAACTCGTGACGCAGCGGGTGGTTGGTTGTTTACACAATAAACGAAGGCACGTTTAGCTGCAGTAGGGCGATGGGAACTTTAAAATCTATTTTAAATACGTCCTAGGCTATATTATCTGTTGATATTTCGTAGATGATGTGCGTGTGTGTACACAAATCTATCCCACATGTTATCTAGCCTTCAAAATTTTGTTTCAGAACTTCAATGGGAAATATAGAGGGGGGGGGGAAGTATGCGCTGGTATGAAGATAAGGAGCGGTCTCATAAATATACGAGACTCGAGCACTGCTCTCCATCCCTTACCCCCCCCTCCCTGCATCTTTAGAGAATGTAGGCTTTGAAGCAGGAAAGAAAAAAAAAGCGCATGTCCTGCCTTCATGTCACTCATTTTGTATTTGTTGTAGCACTGCCTTTCGATCATAAGTCGCTGAGCAGTGTCCCCTCACGGGAGACAAATTAGCGCATTTCTCATATGTTTCATGAATCACTAGATGTCATTATGAACCCACACCAATTGCCCATCAGTCTGTCATTCTGCAAAGAAAAACAGTACGTTATGGCAACCTCCGCTGCCCCATTTACCCGCTGAAAATAGGCTCCTCAATTATTTATTTATTTAATAGTACCCCGAAGGCCCGAAGGAATTACAGAGGGGGAGCTGTGCATTTGAGAATGCGTAAGAGAGTAGCAGATACATCGAAGCAAAACAATATAAATAATAAGCTATTAAGGATAAATATAATAGCGACGCAGTGACAATAAAAAAGAAATAAAATTGCTAATAGCGCAGTGTTAGGTATGTGAATTTATTGCGTCTGGTTTGTAGTAAACCCTCTAGTTGTCAGTTCAGGGCCTTGTCCAGTGACTTTTTTCTTAGAAATGAATATTCCTGTCCTTTCTGGGGACTAGTAGGATCACTGTGAAGCGGCGCCCGCGTCCCCACCTTTCTATACGAGATTCTTGCAATCGGCTTGAGAAAATTGCCACCTCGTTTTGCATGGTCTGTACCAGACCGTGCAAAAAGCTTCGACCATACCTTTGAACACACTGGCCGGCTCTCATCGGCGCGCCTATGCACGTTCCTTTTTGCCTTGTGTCCGTATCCAGCGTGGTACTGATGCGACTCTTTACCATTATCCACGAGGTAGAGTAGTCACTAACAGTTACAACTGGTTCTTAGCCGGCTCCGAAAAATATCTTGCTAGAAACAAACGCAGTCGCAACCCGTGTACTTAGATTAAGATGCACGTTGAAGAACCCTGGGTGGTCGAAATATCTGGAGCCCTCCACTACGGCGTCTCTGACAACCACATCTTGGCTTTGCGACGTAAAATACGAACCTCTACTATCCACAATCACTTTGCGTAAACATGACATCGACTAAAACCGAACTTAACATTTCTATAATTCGAAACACTAGTGTAATAATTATTGGCGTTTAACGTCCGAGAACCATGATGCGATTGTGAGGGGCGCCGTGGCCGACGGCTACGGAAATATTCGCTACCTGGGGTTCATTACGTGCGCAAAAATATAAGCACACATGGCTCAAGCGTTTCGGCATCCATCGAAAATGCGGCCGGGATTCGATGTCGTGATCTTCGGGTGAGCAGTCAAGCACCACAACCACTAGACTATCGTGGCAGGTGTTTTCAAAACTTTAGAGAGGCAGAACATTGCACCCTATAAAGCCATGTTTCCAAAATTTTTCAAGGGTGGTGAGGTCTATTCTGCAAAAGATGGCCGCCTCATATTATTTTCTTTTTCGCGTTGTCAATGAGCGGTAAATCAACTGCAAGACCATTGGCAGTTTCATGAACGTGTTTAGAAAAGCGCCATAACGTAATGTCAAGCTTCCTTCGTTGCCAAGTAGCGTGATTAGGCCTTCGAACGGCAAAGCGTAAGAAATGACGTCATTTATAATTGGGTCCTGCCAAAAACGCACGTACGCGCTCGCCCATTGAAAACAAATGGCGCGTGCGCATAGCGCATTTCAAAGGTAACAGGAATGAAAACCTAATGTTCCTCGAAGGTCGGTATACCCATTCTTATATTTAAAGAAAACATTCTCAATATTGCGAAAATCACGTGTAATGTTGAATTTCTCTTTACGACATTGCGATGCACGGGAAATAACTTCTTTTTTGTATGTTGAAAGCTATCATACATATATTTTGAAGGTTTCCAGGCACTTGTGAACCCTTTACGTGTGTTATTCTACATAAGCTATTTTATGGCGCTCCTTCGACATTTATTGGATGAGCCGGGCCAAATCGAATATTGCTAATTTTTAGTCTGAGTACGTCTGGTTGAGAAAAAGTTAGGCGAGTCTGTGAGTCCGCGAGTGAGTCCGCGAGTGAGTTTGCTTCAGGAGAATTTTGGTGAGGGAGTCCGTCTGAGTTATATTTTCGTTATATTTTCGTGTGTCTGAGTCTGAGTGAGTCGGGCTGAGTAATATTTTCGTGAGTCTGAGTCCGAGTGAGTCCGGCTGAGTTATATTTTGATGAGTCTGAGTCCGAGTGAGTCCGGCTGAGTTATATTTTGGTGAGTCTGAGTCCGAGTGAGTCCGCTTGAGGAAAATTTTGGTGAGTCTGAGTCCGAGTGAGTCAGGTTGACGAAAATATTCATGAGTCTGAGTCCGAGTGAGTCCGTTTGAGGAAAAGTTTAGTGAGTCTGAGTCCGAGTGAGTCTGGATGACGAAAACACCGGTGAGTCTGAGTCCGAGTGAGTTTGGTTGAAGAGAAATTTCGTGAGTCTGAGTCCGAGTGAGTCTGCTTCAGCAAAATTTTGGTGAGTCTGAGTCCGAGTGAGTCCTAAGCGAAAAATATATTTATTGAGTGAGTCTGAGTGAGCTCCATTTATTTTGCCGACCTATGTGTATGTATGTATGTATGTATGCTTAAACTTTGCAGTTTATATATGCACGTGCGCGTAAAAACACATGCACGAACACTTGTAAATGCTGGTAAATATGTGGTAAATATGCTAAATAGGCGAGCGTGATTTCCAATGAAAGACCATGCAGATGTAGATATTTACTACAGGGGCTACTCCACCCTTTTCAATGAAACCACAACACACCTATGCACTCCGCACCGATGCTTTTTTTTAAGTAGTGGAGTCTAGCGCAACGTACCTTACAAGCAACGCCCCTGGCAATGATGTCCACGAGTGGTTCATACGGTAGTTACTGCGCTCTTTGCAAAGACCCTGTTTTCAACGAAAGCACCTCGCTGGTACTTGTCAGTGAATACTTGTCCCATCTCCACTACAATAACAAGATAAAGAAAAGCTCAAGTACACAGAAGGGATTGAAGGAGGATCAGTTTCCACAGGAGCGCGCCACGCCGCTGGCTGTGCGGTCACATTTGTCATCGGTAGCTCAATCCTTTTCCATTGGCACCAATAAGAGGACATTGCACAACTCTGTGTGCATTTTTTCTTTCTCCGCCAGGGGCCACCAGACGCGCTGCCTTCTCCAATCTCAGCCGATTTATCGGCTCGACGTCCCTGGACCTCTTGCAGCAGTGAGTGGACGGCGGACGTTGCGGAGAGCTCGATTTATCCGACAAAGCCGCACTCTTTTCTGGTTCAGCTTTTCTTGCTTCCGTTTTTCGTCCTTCTCACTCCCCAGCATCCCTCCTCATCCGGATTATGATCGGCTTCCCCCACTGTTCCGTTATACTACTCTCATAAGTCCCGCCTGTGCCTGGCACGCAGTCGGCGTCTATATAGAATGCGGCAGTGCATTGTTGATGGTATCCAAGTGGTGCATGTTTGTGATACGCAGTGCGCTTACAGGTGGTTGCTCTAATGCTGGGTTCTTGACTTACATGAGAGCTAAATTGGTTTCTTATGACGAGACTGCTTTCTTCAAGAGTATTCCTTTCAGTATGCAAGTTGTATCGTTAAATCGTGCGCATCTGCCGGCAGTCTTCAAAAACTGCCTTATTGTCTGTTTCACCTAACTGCTCCGTCATTATTATACAGGCAATAAAACTTGAACGTTGTCTGACACCTTTTAATATTCGAGCTGACCATTCCTGTAATGTTTTTCTAGAACTAAGCTGAAGTAAACATTGGAATAACGTAAATGGGATAGAATATATTATTACGTGCTACTCAGCGGCAACGAGGTTTGGAACAGCGTTCTAAACGTTTCATATTTCAGCGAATCATATTTCACGCTTTTACAACGTGCGAAGCTCCTAGCAAGAGTACAGAAAGGAAAACCTTACCTTTTGCTTCGTTAAGTGATTTCCGAAAACGGCTGCGATGCCACAGCACCGCAAACTTGGCGCTCCCACATTTCTTTGACGAGGATGACATCGTGAACTCCGTGATCATTTAATTTGTGTTTTATTTTGGTAGTAACTATATGAACATTCTCGACTAGCTTTCGCCATCGCCGTCGCTGTAATGTCCCGTATAAGGTCTAAATTGATAAGATCACCCAGTGCATCGTACATTCCACCCACGGGTAAAAGCCCGCCAGTGGGGGGCGACGAACAGAGCTGAAGCAGAGATCAAACGAGCCGGCCCGTCTCCCCCGCTCGGAGGACGCATGCGCTGTCATCACTCCGCTCGGGAGGCCTGCCGTTGAAGCAAAGAGGAAACACCCCGCCCGACTTTAACGAGCACGAAAAGACGCGAGGGGGGGTGGGGGGTTGCTCGAGCAGCAACTGTGAACTTTGATTTTACGGGTGCGGTCGCCATTGCTAGCACGAGTGCTATCTCGGCAGCCATCAGCGGGTGGCTCGTATACTCTTCTGCGTGCTGCGCTGTCAACGCGAAGAGACTGTGCAAAAAGTGACCCTAGAGCGGCCGTATTCTCTTATAGCAGCGTTTTGTAGAGTTGTGTGAGATCGAATCCAGAAGAGCTAGCTGCCAGCCTCACTTCATTTACCATTATAATTTATAGCTATCGCATTCATTGCTTCACTCTTGCGGTGAAACTGTCTTTTTGTTTGCAAGCAGCAAGAGTGGCAGTCAACGCAAAAATCTTATAAATAGCGCCAAGGACAGTGAACTGTTGCTCCGGAAAACAGAAAGTATGTGGTAATATGGGCTTAGTTATCTAGGCGGTTGCTCCCCTCTTCTGCTAGTGCCCATTTCAGTTTAATTTGTTCATTGAAGAAGGGAAACAAAAAATAGCGATCGAGAACCTTTGTTTAACACGTGTACTTCCTTCGAACAATTTTCGTTTTGGGAGGGTTGAGAACACTTATTTAGTACACTCAAGTCACCCCACAGAATCCGCCAACGCTGCTATATACGCACACGCTGAAAAAAAAAAAAAAACGAAACGCGCTACAAAAATATAAAAAAATAGAAACAGTAATTTGGAGGGCCAAGGCTGCTATGACAGAGTATTTAAATAAAACATCCAACTATTGACAGTGCTAGTCCTATAAGCTCTATTTCACACTCATAATATATCATCACCGCTAGGCATAATCAGACTATAGTCTGAGATCTTTCTTTAGTTTCCTGACGACTGCTACACTACCATGGTGTACTCAAGTAAGACTCCGCAAGTGCCTATTTCACAAATTTCATTGTTCTTTCTCTTAAGTCAACCGCCATTCGTGTGTCTGAGAAAAAAATAAAATAAGATTTTAGTTGTCAACGACTGCGTTAGTCTGGCCTGCCTAAGCTGTCTTGTGGACTTATATGTTCCTCCTGCAGCTACTTATTACACGAGTAGTGTAGTTGCATCTCAACATGACGTGTACACTTCTGTGATTAGTTACACAGCAGCCCTTGTATAAAACTGAAGGGATTACTGAAAAATATCACTCGTTTCAGTTCCTTTCATAAAATTATGATTATTAGTTCTAAGTTAAAACGAAATGCTCGCTTAAGGTGCTTAAATATCGTTCATCAAAAGAGACTCAAGTAAATCTATGAGAATAGCTTGTAAATTTCAAACCAAAAAGTCACAGTTTCGCCACTAGGGCGAAGCAATGAATGCGATAGCAAGAAATTAGTTTATCACACGAAGAACGACAAGCAGCTCGATATTGCAACGCGCCGCCGCAGCACAAAGAAGGACGCTCGAAAAGGACGCGTAGGTATACGCAGGAGAAGCGTGAACTAACAACTGTCGCAGTTGTTACGTGTTTGTATTTGAGCAACGCGCTGCGAGTGTCCACAATGCAGAAGCCGACGCTGTTGTTGTTATTGCATCTGACATGGCTCATACCCACTCACGGGGATTGGCCAAGGATTGATTATATGATTATATGTCTTCTCGACGCTGTTTGATACTTCTTTTTCTTTTAAACTGCGGCACGTGGAATGACCCCTCTGCGTCTCCCGCCACGCGGTGGCGTCTGACGCCAAGTGTGCCCGGTGTTCTTTTTTTCCATTCTACATCATGAGTGGTACAGAAGGGAGCCACTTTTTCGTGCGCATCTCAAGGGCAGTTTTTCAATTTGAAAGAAACTATGTGTGATAGAAAACACACTCAAGCTGTTCCGAGATCTGCGTACCGCGAGCGGCAAATGGTGCTTATGAATAACTCGCCGTTATATCGCAGGCACGAGCATGGCGTGTGGCTGCCTTGGCTAGCGCAGCAGGCTGCGGAGCGAGGGGTCGCTGGTTCGAATCCCCGGTCAGGTAGTTTTGGAATTTTTTTCTACTGATTTATTTTTCTTTATGCATTTTTTATATATACACGTACATATATATATCCGGGAGATGACGGCGTCGACGGGCGGCGACGGCGAAAATCAGCCGAGAGTGTCCATGTAATTGCTATCGCAATAAAAGTCCGATGACATTCGGAAGGGGAAAACGCGGAAATTTTTATTAATCAAGGACAAGGTTGGGTCGATAGCCGTGCGTTGAATTAATGCATCTTCATTCAATACGATTATAATAACGGCCGGATTTGTGG
>JALIZH010025832.1:0-16338 GCA_030522465.1 Rhipicephalus appendiculatus | reverse complement strand
ATGTGCACTAGATTCCGAAGCACTGCTCGCTTTTAGCCTGTGTTACCGCGGCGCCGAGGCGGGCGGAAGTGACGTGCATCTGCGGAAAAAGAAAGAGAAGATCTAGAACATTCCACGCCTCTATATATGCAGTGCAACTCGAACGAGTTGGCCACACTCGCCTTTCTCCAGCACGCAGGCGTTTTCTCACCAACAACGTTCAGCTCAGGCGTCTTTATTCGCAACGTTGCGCTGGTCGGAAAATCGCATACGCACCGCAAGTCATCTGCCTGTGGAAATAGCAGTGACCGCCGTTGAGGAGCTTCATAACCGGAGCTTAGCAGAGGCACTCAAGAATGTCCTTATACAATGAGCCGGAAATCACTGACCCCGAAGTTCAGTCAGCGATATCGGCACAGAGAAGGGGCACCGGGTGTTCACATCTATATAGACGTAAGTATTTTCTTAAACTTAATAAGTGCAAAGTTGTTTTGCCATATTATTTGCACTGCCAAGTGCGATGGCGTTGTAAGGTCCCGTGAGATTCTCATTTCATGTTCAAAGCTCGCTGCCGCACGAAGAAATGCTGCGCCTTGTTGTCGGCATTGCTAGTATTTGCATTGTACCGTCGCAGTCGTTGTTCTGTCACGGCCACAGAGTTGTTCGGTATCATATTCTAACCTTTCGAGAAACGTAGACTTTGGCTATTTTCCCAGAAAAAAGCTAGCACATTTGTCGACGACGCGGCGTTGCTTGAGATAAAGTAAAGAAGAAAAAAAAAACAGTTTCGTTTAAAGGAGAAGTAAAGAATGCGATAACAACAAATTGTAATGTAATACGAATTAAGCATAGCAGCTAACTCTTTAGGATCCGATCTCGCGTAGCTCAACATAACACTGGTTAAAAGGGACTGACAACCAATTTCTATTATACCTGTTTCCTAAGCGTAATGAAAAGCTTGCTGTTCAGAGTGTCTAATCACGGAAAGGTAACGTGGAGAACGCCGAGAAACATTTGTAATAGGAAATTTTCTATCTGCGGCGAATATAAATACCCACGTGACAATGCACCTCGAAGCAGCCTACGAAAATGCAAAAAAAAAAAAAAAAAATCAGCGCTTTATTCTTTCCCGGCTTTTCCCCTTCTCGCAGCACAATTCGTGACGTCAGCAGTTTGTTCACGTGACGTCAGGATGAAAAAAGCCGGCAGATCCCACGCCCTGTGGGAATCGATGAATTGCGAAGCAGCCAGGAAGGAGGAAATCATGTTTTACATAAATTGCATGTCATGTTTTACATGTTAGGGCCTGTCATTTATGTTCGTCATACAGTCACGCCGCGCAATACCAAATTTGGTGTATATCAAGCTAACGAAACGGCCGTCAGTGCGCCATGAGCGTGGGATGGAAGCCATGTCGCACATGACAAGTCATGATTTCCATATTACCACTTGTCATTTATGTTCGTCATACAGTCACGTCACTCAATCCCAAACTTGGTGTATATCAAGCTAACCAAATGGCCGCGAGCGCGCCATGAGCGTGGTATGCAAGTCATGTCGCACATGACATGTCATGATTTCCATATTACCACTTGTCATTTACGTTCGTAATCAGTCACGTCACACAATACCAAATTTGGTGTATATCAAGCTAACCAAACGGCCGCGAGCGCGCCATGAGCGTGGCATGCAAGTCATGTCGCACATGACATTTCATGATTTCCATATTACCACTTGTCATTTATGTTCGTCATACAGTCGCGTCACACAATACCAAATTTGGTGTATATCAAGCTAACCAAACGGCCGCGAGCGCGCCATGAGCGTGGCATGCAAGTCATGTCGCACATGACATTTCATGATTTCCATATTACCACTTGTCATTTATGTTCGTCATACAGTCACGTCACACAATACCAAATTTGGTGTATATCAAGCTAACCAAACGGCCGCGAGCGCGCCATGAGCGTGGCATGCAAGTCATGTCGCACATGACATTTCATGATTTCCATATTACCACTTGTCATTTATGTTCGTCATACAGTCGCGTCACACAATACCAAATTTGGTGTATATCAAGCTAACCAAACGGCCGCGAGCGCGCCATGAGCGTGGCATGCAAGTCATGTCGCACATGACAAGTCATGATTTCCATATTACCACTTGCCATTTATGTTCGTCATACAGTCGCGTCACACAATACCAAATTTGGTGTATATCAAGCTAACCAAACGGCCGCGAGCGCGCCATGAGCGTGGCATGCAAGTCATGTCGCACATGACAAGTCATGATTTCCATATTACCACTTGCCATTTATGTTCGTCATACAGTCGCGTCACACAATACCAAATTTGGTGTATATCAAGCTAACCAAACGGCCGCGAGCGCGCCATGAGCGTGGCATGCAAGTCATGTCGCACATGACAAGTCATGATTTCCATATTACCACTTGCCATTTATGTTCGTCATACAGTCGCGTCACACAATACCAAATTTGGTGTATATCAAGCTAACCAAACGGCCGCGAGCGCGCCATGAGCGTGGCATGTAAATCATACTTTTCATGACACGTCAGTCATGATTTTCATGATATGACCAGCCATTTACGTTCGTCATAGAGTCATGTTATGCCATACCAAATTTGGTATAAATCCCATTAACGATACGGCCGGGAGAGCGCAAAGTCGTAGGCGGCTAGATAGATAGCCAGGTAGATAGCTAGCTAGATAGATACGCTCAAAGTCGCCGAAGTTCGCTAAGAAATGCTTGGCATTTAATAAGTGGCGAGGAAGAGATAGCGCTTGTAGTAAGGGTAGTGAAGGCGAGAAAGAAACTACTATATCGGCTTTGAACTCGGGGTGATTTAGGGGCCTTTGAGTGACTTTTGCTGCAGCACTCTATTGCTATGTGGAAAAAGCGTACTAAGACTGGAAAGGGGCTACTAGCGGTCACGAATTACAGCACATCTGGTTCATTAATTACAAACTAGTGCGCGCCGCATATTAGAGGTATCATTGTTTTGCATCTAAAAACTTTATTGGCAATCATGCAGAGATGTTCAGGACGTTGCTGCGGTCATGAGAAAGAACAAATAAAAATGTACGCCAGCTTTGTTTTGTTGCATATTAATTTTTCCATGTTTCCTGGTGATACGAATTTCGGATGATACGAATATTTTTGGTGATCCCTCGAGATTCGTATCATCGAGGTTTTACTGTATTATCGCATGCGCCCATCTTGCTACGGAGACAGCCGGTTTCGTTCATCCCAGCTTCAGCGGCGTTCAATGCCTGCGCTAGCGAGCTTTTTGGTCGTGTACATAAGATGTGCGTAGCGATGTTTTCAATTTGGACTTCATACTGAAAATGACGGCAATGGCAACGCCAACGGCAAAAAGCCCGTCGAGTGTTTCCATGCAATTGCTATCGCAATCAGAGAGAATACCTTGCGTAGACACATAATCCACGGATCTTTCTTCCTATCCCCCAGGCTACGCACCAAGACAACTCAAAGACCTGGGATTTCACCAATGTCATTGACGACATGATGAAGATTACGTCAGCAACATGGTCATACTCATTTCTGGTACGAATCAATAAGGGCAATTCTAGGTGAGTACAAGGAGAAATTGCGAGAGAGATCAACCTATGTGACTGAGACCGCGGTCACCATGCATTGGGACAAGTGTCCCCTTGTCTGTTTGCAAAAAAATGTTGCAGATCATCCACATTCTCTGTCGTGCGCGTGAAATTCCAGACTGCCTAACGCTTTCGGGTGAACATTTACGTGCTCAACTTTCTAGCATCATTTGGGCCCAGTGGCGTATCTGGAGGAGGCTTCAAGAGTCTCAAGCCCCCCTCCCCCCATCCAGTATCATCCTTCCAGCGCTATTCGAAACAAATATTGTGAATTATCTCCCGAAATTTCAGAGATCCCTTCCGCTTCATGAAGATGAAACACCAGCGAAGGAGTTGGTTTTCTTGCATCATATTTAAAAGTTTTGTAGCATCATGCCAAAAGACCAAGCAGGATTTACGACAGGCTACTCAACAATAGACCATATTCATACTATCAATCAGGGGATAGAGAAATGCGCGGAATACAACCAACCCCTATATATAGCATTCATAGATTACGAGAAGGCATTTGATTCGGTGGAGATATCAGCAGTCATGCAGGCACTGCGGAATTAGGGCATCGATGAAGCCTATATAAACATACTAGGAAGAAATCTATACTGCGGATCCACAGCCACCATAGTCCTCCGTAAAGAAAGCGACAGAATCCCAATAAAGAAGGGTGTAAGGCAGAGAGACACGATCTCTCCAATGCTATTCACCGCGTGTTGCAGGTTTTCAGGGCTCTAGATTGGGAAGAGTTAGAGATAAGAGTTAAAGGGGTACTGACACAAAATTTCGCGGCCGAGACAGCCTGCGGGTTCGATTCCCGTGAACATGTGTACATCATCTGCAAAATATGAACAGCGAACATAGCTTGGAAGGTATTTTAAATTAATTTTGAAGTTTGCGTGAGCGATCGACTCCCTCGCTCTACTGACACCATCAGAGGTGACCCTCGGTGACCCCCCTACTTCCCTCACGTGACCACGCTGCAACAAGTTAGGGATGACGTCATAGCGGCCATTTTCTTTTGCCGCGTTTGTTCCAGCAGTCTATACTTCTCGGCGGCTGGTCGCGAGTCCGTGGCCGCGGCGCGCGCGTTGAAAGTTTTGTGTTTGGCGACACTGCTGTCCCATTTCCTATTCGAAAGGACTTCTTGATGCAGACCGTGCGGAAGTGCGTCACAGTTCTGTGTGCTGACGTGTCGAGAGCTGCGCACGCTAGGTGGTGATAGTTGCACCCGGCGGCTTGTCGCTTTTGGAGCTCTCTCAAACCGAAACTGAAACTGGTCGGTAATGAGGAGCCTGTAATTAAATATCTGTCGCGCGCTGCAGCAAACGAGGTGCCGTGTTATGACTAACAGGACCCCAGCAACACAGTGCAGCAAAAAAAAAACGCGAGGCCAAATTTTTTGTGTCAGTACCCCTTTAATGGAGGGTATCTTAGTAACCTGCGATTCGCTGATGACATTGCATTGATGAGTAACCCAGGGGACGAATTACAGCTCATGATTAGTGAACTGAACACGGAAAGCAGAAGAGTAGGTCTGAAAATTAATATCCATAAAACTAAAGTAATGTGCAACAGTCTCGGCAGAGAACAGCGCTTTGTGATAGGTGGTGAGGCACTGGAAGTTGTAAAGGAATGCGTCTACTTAGGACATGTAGTAACCGCGGACCCGAACAATGAGAGTGAAATAACTAGAAGAATAAGGATGGGATGGGGCTCATTCGGCAAGCATTATCAAATCATGAATGGTAGTCTACCACTATCCCTCAAGAGGAAGGTATATAACAGCTGCATCTTACCGGTACTTACCTACGGAGCAGAAACCTGGAGACTTACAAAGAGGGTTCAACTTAAACTGAGGACGACGCAGCGAGTGATGGAAAGGAAAATGATAGACGTAACCTTAAGAGACAGGAAGAGAGCAGATTGGGTCAGTGAACAAACGGGGGTTAAAGATATCATAGTTGAAACCAAGAAGAAGAAATGGACATGGGCCGGGCACGTAGCACGTAGGCAGGATAAACGCTGGTCATTAAAGGGGAACTCCGGTGATTTTTCGATATTCACCGGTTTCAATAAAACTTTCAACATATGTTCTCTTCGGAACCCTGATTATATGTGCCAAGTATTATACAACCGTAAGCCAATTGGTTCTTTAGAAAATGAATTTTAATAATTGGTAGCCAATTCCGAAACACGCCTGTAAAACACGGGTCACCCTGTGTATGTGATGTACGTGCCTACTGTTTTCTAACCTCGCCTCGCCCAGCAGACGGATGCAGCACTTTCTTTCTTTTGCGCGGCGACGACGACGCGGGCACAGTTAGGTTTTGTTATCTGCATAGCGTGTTAGTCGTCGTTGACATCGCGTCTTATACCGGTGTCACACGGCGCACTGCCCATCACGATCGAGTTCGGTCAGGGTCGAATTTCTCAATAACGACTGGCTCCCTTCTGCAGCTTGCGTAAGGGAGCCAATCGTGATCGTGAAATTCAATCGGGAATTGGCCCGATCGTGATAAAAAGTGAGCGTGTGACACCAGTGTTACAGTAAGCACGCACAATATATTGAGCAACGAGGATATCGATGCGGGGCACGTCAGCCACTTCACGCGCCGGTCGGGTCGAAATCAAAAGGCGATGCTCCGAGCTCACGTAGTAGCTGCATTCATCGCTGAACTCGTCACTGGTAAGTTCAGACGGGCTGGCACAGCTTGATCCCGCGTCGGATGTGAACTATGTTTACACCGTGGCAAGCCGTGGCGGTGTGTAGCGTATACCGTGACGTCATCGCATACCCAGCACGGAGAGCTCCCTGTTTCGGTTTCGGTTTTGGCTCACCGTTTATTGCTTATTAAAAAAAAAAAAATGACTAGTTTCTCGGCAAAATGAACTATCCTAGCTGTTACAGGACTGTTAGTACTGTTTCAAAAAGGCATTATCTCAATATGGTCGAAAATACACCTGACTGGATTCCATGAAAAGGCAAACGCATGAGGGGGAGACAGAAAATTAGGTGGGCAGACGAGATTAAGGTGTCTGCAGGTATAACGTGGCAGCAGAAAGCACAGGACCGGGTTGATTGGCGGAACATGGGAGAGGCCTTTGCCCTGAAGTGGGCGTAGTTAGGCTGATGATGATGATGATTTAAAAGTTTCTGTTGACATCGCCATTTCTCTAGGGAACGCCACCAGTTATCCCTCGATACCATATTGGCCACTGTCTTCGGTCAAGCGACGTATATGCACATAAAGGGAATACATGAATTCGAAAAATTCAGCTTTAATTTACGAAACACTGAAATAACTTACAAAAGCAAGTGAAGAAAACCGCACAATACTATTCCGGTGGAACCTGGCCACTGCAATATCCCTCGCAATGTTGCGGTGGATGAAGCAGCTGGACAAGCCCATGCATAGTAAAAATAATACATCGGGAATACCTATAACGAAAAAGCGAATTTCAGCACATACTGCGACAGATGTCAGCTCGTAGTTGTAGAACGACGTGGTTTGATGGAAACTCAGATGTTCAGACCTATTTTACATTGATCATAATCTTGAATTCCGGATTCCTTTAACGTTAAATGCAAGCACGGCCTTTGAAACGATGGTGCACCGCCTCCGGCTGGGTACCGCGTGCACAAAGCACTTTTTACACAAATTTTCGTGAGTGGAGAGTCCAGAATGCGCATGTGGACACGAGGATGAAGATGTCCAACTTATTTTATGATAATGTCTGCGATATCAGGTCAAACAACAAGAACTAATAAGAGATTTAATGGCACTGAATCGTAAGCCCTTTAGTCTCCGAAAAATCCCAAGTCCATGGCCAAGGACGTGCCTTACAAAAACGCGCACTACTAGCCGTCAGGAAATTCTTAGAATAGAGCGGTATGGCTGCTACATCCAGAAGAGACGTAGTCCACGTTTCTCGTCTAAAGCCCTACAATGGTGACACGCCCATTTGACAGGCACCGGGACGGTGCTTTGCCGCCCAGGGTAATGTCACGCGCGTATAGAAATGTCACTCCGGTGCAGGCGCTGAAAGAATATCCAGTGGAAGAAGACGACGACGTTGTTGTTGTGGGTTAGACCCTCGAGCTGCCTTGTTGGCCTGCGATCCTGTGCGCCTTGTGCAGCGTTATCTAGATCGACTCTCACGGAATAAATCTTCCCCGTAACATCTTTGGTGGAGGTTGCGGGTCTCCCAACAACCCGGCTCTGGATCTCCGCAGCGGACGCCACCTTTGTCCAGCCGCGATGCCTGACAACGGCGCGCAGCCCGCGCAGTCCGCGCCAGCTCCGTCACCTGTGATCCCTTCTCATCTTCTCGACCCTGGCACGTTTTGCGGCACGGACAGCACCGACGTCGAAGAATGGCTGGTCTTATACGAGCGCGTCAGCAAAAACTACAGGTGGGACGAGACGCTTATGCTGGCAAATGTTATTTTCTACCTCAGGGGGTACAGCACGCGCCTGGTACGAGACGCATGAGGACGAACTAACCAGCTGGGACGTTTGCAAGCAGAAGCTCCGCGACTTGTTCGGTCGGTCAGTTGCGCGCCAAATGACAGCCAGGCAGGAACTCGCGTCGCGAGTTTAATCATCGATGGAGTCGTACGTCGCATACATCCAAGACGTACTGGCACTGTGCCGTAAGTCTGACAAAGACATGACGGAAGTCGACAAGGTCAGCAATGTGCTGAAAGGCATCGCTGACGATGCCTTCAACATTCTAATGTGTAAGAACTGCAGCACTGTCGACTCCATCATCTCTGAATGTCGACGCTTCGAACAGGCTAAAAGCAGGAAAATTTCCCACCGTTTCACGAGACTTCCGAACACCGCTGCGACTTCTTCCTGCGAAGATCCTGCGACGCCCCGTCCACCCGCGCCTTCCGCGAACATTGCAAGGATTGTTCGCCAGGAACTGGAAGCCATGGCACCCGCTACCTATCAACCCCCTGCGCAAGACAACTGGGAAACTATCTCGCTGATTGAAGCCGTCGTGCGTCAAGAGTTTGCCAACATGGGCGTCCTAGTTCCTAAAACTAGCAGCCACACGCCTCAGCCCATATGCACTCCAGCCTACAACGCTGACCATCTCGCCGCTCCGCTTGTTGCTGCTGCTACCTCGGCTCCTAGGTTCCCACCACGCTACCGAAATCCATCTGAATGGCGCACGCAAGACGATCGACCTATCTGCTTTTCTTGCTCTCGTGTTGGGCACATTTCCCGCCATTGTCGGAACAGATGGTATTCCCGGCCAAGCTTTCCAAATGACCGCCGTCAGGATCACGGACAGTATCCGCAGCCCACTTTCCCGGATGACCACCTTCAGGACACTCCACCTCGCCGTTCATCTCTACGCTCCGAACCGTCCTACGCCGACGTCGTCGCCCAGAAGAAATTGGTCTAGTCGCTCGCCGTCACCGGCTTATTCTGGAGTTCCCCCGGGAAACTGACGAGTGCAGCTCCTGGAGGTGGCGCTGCATTGACGACTCGGACCGCAAACCCTCAACCGACTACTAATTCAAGACGCAATTTACTTCGGGTGCTCCTTGATGGCCTGGCCGTTACTGCTCTCATTGACACTGGGGCCCAAGTATCCGTTATGAGCTCTACGCTTCGATCCCGCCTAAAGAAAGTCCTCACACCTGCTATGTGCCCCTACAGTGCGAGTGGCCAACGGAAGCCGAACATCCGTTCTCGGTATGTGCACTGCCCGCGTTACTGTTGCTGGCCACCACACTTCCGTTCTCTTTGCAGTCCTCGACGCTTGCCCACACGATGTCATTCTTGGTATTGGATTTCCTAACCGCTCACTCTGCCCTCATTGATTGTTCCACCGGCATTTTACGGCTCGAGTTGCCTTTGTGCTCCGAAGTCGGTTCTACAAGTCGCACTCGGCTACGATCCGTGGAGTCTCTACGGCTACCGCCCCAGGCTACTATGTACGTCCCTATGTCGCCATTCCCGTCAGTTCCTGATGGAGACTATCTGGTAGCTCCCCTCATTGATTTGACCCTTACCCACAACATCGCACTTCCACATACCATAGTGGTTGTTGCTAACAACACGACGCTACTTCCTGTTCTCAACTTCTCCACGTTGACCCAAGTTCTTCCTCAAGGCATCACCTTAGCCGAACTCTCCACCCTGGAGGAATGTACGGTTTCTTCTTTCACCCCTGACTGCAAGACCGTGGCCAAACCTGCCGCAAAATAAGGCATTCCTGGAAAAAATGATATCCGACGACCTGTTACCTTCCCAAGTCGAAGCACTGAGTGGTGTTCTGTCTTCTTACCTGGACATTTTTGACATCGACGACCGTCCCTTGGGCCGCACTAGCGTCGTAGCCCACCGTATCGACACCGGCGACGCCAGTCCGCTTCACAAACGCCCTTACCGTGTGTCTCATGCTGAGCGCCAAGTTATACAGAAGGAGGTCGAGAAAATGCTCAGAAAAGACGTCATCGAGCCTTCGTCTAGTCCTTGGGCATCCCCTGTGGTGTTAGTTAAAAAGAAGGACAACAGCTGGCGCTTTTGCGTCGACTATCGCCACCTCAATCGGATCACCAAGAAGGACGTCTACCCTCTACCTCGAATAGATGATGCGCTCGACTGCCTCCACGGTGCCAAGTATTTCTCCTCGCTTGACCTTCGATCCGGATACTGGCAAATTTCTGTCGACGACCGCGACCGCGAGAAGACAGCATTCATCACACCCGACGGCCTTTACCAATTTAAGGTCATGCCTTTTGGGTTGTGCAATGCCCCTGCTACTTTTGAACGCATGATGGACTCTCTCCTCCGCGGTTTCAAGTGGTCGACCTGCCTTTGCTATCTGGACGATGTCATCGTTTTCTCGCCCACCTTTGAAAGCCACTTTCCTCGTCTCTCGGCCATCCTTGACGTCTTTCGCTGTGCTGGGCTCCAACTCAATTCTACGAAGTGCACATTTGGACGCCGCCAGATTAAACTACTCGGCCACCTTGTTGACGCCACTGGTGTCCAACCCGACCCTGACAAAGTCCGCGCTGTCCGCGAATTCCCGGTTCCACGTTCCACGCAAGAAGTTCGCAGTTTTCTTGGGCTCTGCTCATACTTCCGCCGCTTAGTCATCAACTTCGCGGACATTGCTCGGCCCCTCACGGATCTCCTCAAAAAGAACGTGGCTTTTTCCTGGAGTGAGGACCAAGCACATTCCTTCACGTCACTAATTTCCGCCCTGACATCACCACCTGTGTTGGCTCATTTTGACCCAGCTGCTCGAACGGAGCTTCGCACCGACGCAAGTGGCTATGGCATTGGGGCTATTCTCGCTCAGATACAGAATGGCACAAACCGCGTAATAGCCTACGCTAGCCGCCTTCTGTCGCAGACGGAAAAAATTATTCCATCACTGAGCGGGAATGCCTAGCCCTCGTCTGGGCCGTCGCGAAATTCCGTCCGTACCTATACGGACGTCCGTTCGCAGTCATCACAGACCATCATGCGCTCTGCTGGCTGTCAAAACTTAAGGACCCAACAGGAAGACTCGGCCGTTGGGCATTACGATTACAAGAGTACACGTTCTCGGTTGTACACAAATCGGGCAAGCTGCACAGCGATGCCGACTGCCTATCCCGAAACCCCGTCGATCCACCCAACTCCACCGACTTGGAATCCGATGCCTGCATCTTAGCCATCACTGACTTCCTACACGTGGCGGACGAACAACGCCGAGATCCCCTCGCTGCTCTCCATCACTGACCGCATTCAGTCGGGCCATACTGACCCTTCACTGAGCAGGTTCCTGCTTCAAGACAACGTTTTGTACCGCCGCAACTTACAACCCGATGGTGCCGAACTTTTGCTGGTTGTACCACGTCACCTGCGCAAGGATGTCCTGCAACAATTTCACGACGCCCCAACGTCTGGGCATTTAGGCGTCTCCAGAACCTACGACCGTGTGCGACGACGGGTATACTGGAAGGGTCTTTATCGCTCCGTTCGCCGCTACGTTGCATCTTGCGACCTGTGTCAGCGCCGAAAGAAACCTACGACTCCCCCTGCCGGTCGCTTTCAGCCTATTGAAGTCCCAGCCGAGCCGTTTTATCGAGTGGGGTTGGACTTGCTAGGTCCCTTTCCAACTTCGACAAATGGAAATAAATGGGTTGCAGTAGCCACCGATTATGCCACTCGCTATGCAATCACTCGAGCGCTACCGACCAGCGGCGCGACTGACGTTGCCGACTTTCTGCTCTACGACATCATTCTCCAGCATGGCGCTCCTTGTCACCTACTCACAGATCCTGGTCGCTGCTTTCTATCTCGCGTGGTTCACGATCTGCTTCGGTCTTGTGCTACCCGTCACAACTTCACCACGTCTTACCACCCTCAGACTAACGGCCTTACGGAGCGCCTCAACCGCACACTGACAGACATGCTTTCTATGTACGTATCTGGCGACCACACAGATTGGGACATTGCCGTTTGTCACGTTCGCCTACAACTCGTCGCGTCATGAAACAGCCGGCTACTCACCCTTTTATCTACTCTTCGGTCGTCACCCCTTACTGCCTTTCGACACCCTGCTTCCGTCTGACCTACCATCCTCCACTTCGTACGCTCAAGATGCCATCACCCGTGCCCTCACGGCACGCACAGTAGCCCGCGCTCGATTATCGTCGTCGCAGAGACCACAAAAGTCTCTCTATGATCGTCGACATAGGGATGCCGATTTTCCTCCAGGCTCTCTTGTGCTACTGTGGCTCCCCATCTCGACGTGTTGGCCTCTGCGAGAAACTCTTATCGCGATACGTTGGGCCCTACCGAGTCCTGCGTCAGGTGACACCTGTCACCTATGAGATTTCCTCGACAACTGACTCTTCGGCTGCTACATCCAGAAGAGACGTAGTCCACGTTTCTCGTCTAAAGCCCTACAATTGTGACACGCCCATTTGACAGGCACCGGGACGGTGCTTTGCCGCCCGGGGTAATGTCACGCGTATGGAAATGTCACTCCGGTGCAGGCGCTGAAAGAATATCCAGTGGAAGAAGACGACGACGTTGTTGTTGTGGGTTAGACCCTCGAACTGCCTTGTTGGCCTGCGATCCTGTGCGCCCTGTGCAGCGTTATCTAGATCGACTCTCACGGAATAAATCTTCCCCGTAACAATATCATATAATAAAAAAAGTAGAACTAAAGGCTAACAAGGCACGCAGCAAACAATGACTGGACTTTCCCAATTTGAGTGCTACCACGTGACTAGACGGTGTGTAGTGTGAGTGCTCCTATGTGACTGGACATGGTGTAGTGTTATTTTACAGGTTATATGGTGTAAGCGCAACTGCATCTTATGGGAACAGTAGTGTCATGGGACAGGACTCTATATCGTGTTTTTTCTTCGTGTTCTTATGTGAATAGACTAATCCCAAGTCCATGGCCAAGGCGTGCCTTACAAAAACGCGCACTGCTAGCCGTCAGGAAATTCTTAGAATAGAGCGGTATACTTGGAAATTGTTTAGACATTTTATGCATACGATTGGACCTGACCGTGTAACGCTTTGTGTCACTTGATGTGGGAACTCATTCAACGCGTCCGTATGACTGTACTTTCTCAATTTGAGTGCTGCCATGTGACTGGACGGTGTGTAGTGTGAGTGCTCTTATGTGACTGGACATGGTGTAGTGTTATTTTACAGGTTATATGGTGTAAGCGCAACTGCATCTTATGGGAACAGTAGTGTCATGGGACAGGACTCTATATCGTGTTTTTCTTCGTGTTCTTATGTGAATAGACTAATCCCAAGTCCATGGCCAAGGCGTGCCTTACAAAAACGCGCACTGCTAGCCGTCAGGAAATTCTTAGAATAGAGCGGTATACTTGGAAATTGTTTAGACATTTTATGCATACGATTGGACCTGACCGTGTAACGCTTTGTGTCACTTGATGTGGGAACTCATTCAACGCGTCCGTATGACTGTACTTTCTCAATTTGAGTGCTGCCATGTGACTGGACGGTGTGTAGTGTGAGTGCTCTTATGTGACTGGACATGGTGTAGTGTTATTTTACAGGTTATATGGTGTAAGCGCAACTGCATCTTATGGGAACAGTAGTGTCATGGGACAGGACTCTATATCGTGTTTTTCTTCGTGTTCTTATGTGAATAGACTAATCCCAAGTCCATGGCCAAGGCGTGCCTTACAAAAACGCGCACTGCTAGCCGTCAGGAAATTCTTAGAATAGAGCGGTATACTTGGAAATTATTTAGACATTTTATGCATACGATTGGACCTGACCGTGTAACGCTTTGTGTCACTTGATCTGGGAACTCATTCAACGCGTCCGTATGACTGTACTTTCCCAATTTGAGTGCTGCCATGTGACTGGACGGTGTGTAGTGTGAGTGCTCTTATGTGACTGGACATGGTGTAGTGTTATTTTACAGGTTATATGGTGTAAGCGCAACTGCATCTTATGGGAACAATAGTGTCATGTGACAGGACTCTATATCGTGTTTTTCTTCGTGTTCTTATGTGAATAGACTAATATGAACTCTGCCTAGCTGTTCTTTTCTCTATGAACTTTTTTTTCGTTGCTGTACTTTTCACATCTGTGAAAAGGAGTAGCCGCTGCTTTACAAAAGCGCCAACATCTCCTAAATATCATATAATAAAAAAAGTAGAACTAAAGGCTAACAAGGCACGCAGCAAACAATAAATAAAGACACAATTCTTCGGCCCTATTCGCCTCGTGTGCGACCGATGGCGGCGCTGCGAACGGCGCTCCGGTGACGCAAGGGCGGGGATTCGGCTTTTTGTCGTCTGCTACGCTCTGGCTAAAACAGCAGCATTTTCGTTATAGTTCGCCTCGCGTCGCACGGCGTTCCTCGACTACTATCTGCATTTTCTTCTAATGATATTTCTTGAGATGACTGTTAGCATTACATGAGTTTAAGAAACGTTAACATTTAACATATCTTCTGTATAGCGACAGCCATCGCGGTCAGGTTCATGCCCCCAAGTTCGTAGCGTCGCTCACTGGGCTAGATGGCGTTGAAATAGCTTACGTGAAAGCGCGAACGCCCCCACCAAGTGAGTTAAAGAGAGTCTCCGCTGCTTTGAAATCGCAGCGCGATCAATTTTGCGGCTTATTCGCAAAAATCAGCGTTCTGTAAACAGACTTGAGATGAACGAAAATTCACGCTCCACTCCCAATTGTAGTCATGTGGACTTGTGCAGACACGACAGTCGACAAAATGAAATCGATAAGTTCATCGACCAGCGGGTTATTGCGGACCACTAGCACAGAATGGGCGAGCTGGATGCAAATAAGATCGCTCGGAATGAAACGCCAGCAGTGGTGCGCGTGGTACAGTTCGACTCTTATGATTAGAGATAGATACGTTCATGAGCCGCATTCATGTTTTCGATCGCGCAGTGCTGCCTACTCGACTGTGCGAGCCTGCCAATGGTAATGACAGGATGGCGCGCACTATATTTCTAATGCTTGGGCAACGCGATCCGCTGCAGTGTTTGCGTTTCACTTGACACCGATAGTACAGCTTCGTAAACATTAGGAAAAATCGGCGAATGTGTCCAGGAAGAGGAGAAAGAGAGCTCTTTCCCACCATTCTTTCGGCCCCTGTGGCTGATTATTGTGATTCTTTACCGTGCTGTAACAAGATTGAATATTTTAAGGTGGCAGCCTTAGATTCCACATAAATTGCGAAAATTGACCGTCGGCGTCGCGCGTCGCCATTGTCAACACGAGTGATGCGAAAATTCATCACATGATCACGTCATCATGACATCCCAGACCGACAAAATTTGTGGCGTCATAACGTCATGTCACATGATTACATGATTACGTCATCACATGACATCGTCGCTTTGCATTGCCTCCGTGATTGGTGGGCCGATCTCGGAGGCGATGCAAAACCAGGTGATGTGTAGAAAGCTTCAATGCAAAACCACGTTACGTCCAGAAAGCATTCGGAGGGGGGCGGCGAAGGAACAATACATCGACTCAAGAAAAAGATGGCTTTCGCCTTCGAGTCAACTCAGGCAAATGCATAAGGAACTCTTTAGTACAGTGATCGCACCAAGCCACATCAGGAGTTGACCGTTGAGACTGATTTACAGTATTTTATTGCAAATACATCTTTCGATGCGAAAGCTTTATATTTATCAACGTTAGTATGATTACACTAATTCTGTTCAGCATATTTTCAGACCACCGTGAACGAGTGAACAAACGTCGATTTATTAACGTAAGGATTAAAATATGTTGCAAAAAAAAAAATAGAACAAAAACAAAAGAAAATCACTCCGGACAACCTACCGATATTTCATATCGCCGTCGTGCATCCCCTTTAGACTCACCCTGTTTATTTCGTGTTTCAATTTAAAGTACTTACGACGCGCTTACACAGCAGCTGCTAAAAATGTGTATTTAATCAAACGTTGTTGCCGGTGACGCCACTTAATTTATTTGAATAACATCACACGTCGTTTGTCATGCGCTTAAAACTCCGAAAAGAGGAATTGAACAGAAGGCACAGGCTTGGCAACCGAACACGCGCAGCACGCGGTATACATTTATTGCGCTTTAACGCAGACATGGAAGCTGAAACCCGAACGCTGAAGTCAGTTATCGAAAACGGGCAGGAAAGTCATTTTGAGTGCGCCACGGCCATAGAACAGTCGTGAAAAGAAAAATTCACCATAGAAGCAGAT
>JALIZH010025831.1:0-19969 GCA_030522465.1 Rhipicephalus appendiculatus | reverse complement strand
GGACTGGAACTATTCGAGCCGTATTCACGTCTGAAAGGTACTGGGGGCCACAAGCAGAACACCCGCATGCCTTTTATAAAGCAGCAGCGGGGCTCAAGCGTTCGGTCGATGGCGACGCCGCTGAAGACTGCTTTGCAAAGCTTGCACCCGCACGAATAAGCGAAACGCTGATCGGTCGCTCCATTACCGACGAGGAGAAACAGAGATGGAGGCCCAACAGGTGGAAAAGGTGGCGGAACAACCACATCCCAGAAGTGGTTAGAGAATTTGACTCGCTGAGGCGGTGGGACGCGTTGCCCACTCGCCAGAGACTGTCACAGTGGGGCGTAGTTCCCAATGATCACTGCCCCAACTGTGGCAAAAGAGAAACAATCCGCCATACGATGTTTGAATGCGTGGCGGCCAAAGGCGTGTGGCACGTCGTGTGGCGCCAATTCGGAGTCTCTGCTTCTTCGCGCGGTCAGCGCAAGAGGGGTTTATTTGCACAACTCGTATTTTCTGTCACGATGTTTGTACTGTGGCGCCGGCGCTGTTTAGCCGAAGCACGCCGACAACCACAACGAGCTGCGTACCCAGCGTTACAGAGGATTAGGATTATCATGGTTCGTTACCTGACCGAACAGATAGAAACACACGGTGAAGAAGCCTTCCTCAGAAGGTGGCATACACGATTTTTCGGAGGTGAGGAAGGGGAATATTGAATTTCCTCTACTGCCGTATTGAAAGCGACTGGCACGGGGGGGGAAAAATGAGTCTCGTATTATATGAGCCGGCCCAAGGCACTTTTTGAGTGGTAATGTTACTTTTCTTCTCCAATGATATGTAATTCGGTGCAAACTTAGTGAGTTTTTGTGTTCCTTTTTTTTCCTGTTTTCTTCAGTGATTAGTGATCTGTGTTAGCATCGCAGTTCCATTGTACGTACCTATGTTCTCTTGTTTGTTTGTATGTCCCGCGGAAGTCATTTTGTAACCCAGTGCAGTTATAGTCACCTGAACTGCCGTTACTAGTATGCAATAAACTTCCCTGTGTTCGCCCCTAAAATTGGCCGCGTATCTGCGTGCTTCGCTGCAAATGTCGTCGAAAGACGATAGTCTTGTGCCGGCCGTACTCCTATGTTTTGCCTTGCCTCAGACAGCGCCTACTCTACGTTGAATTGGCCGCATCTGGCTGGCATCATGGAGGAAGGAAAAACTCAGGAGAGGCCCTATCGTATTCCAATGCATTGCGAGAAGTGTGGCGGAAGTGACGTCAAATTTATGGGGCAAACAAACCGGTATGGGGCAAACAAAACAGCAGACGCCCCGCGGCGTGCTCTCCGCACTGCTTTGCTTCTCCGCGGATTTGTAGCCCCGGCGTAAACTTAGCGCGTATTGTGCAGTTTGAATGCAGTCAAATGTTTCGAGCACACGTTTATCAGGCTGTTCGTGCGTGGCAGGCCCGAGCGCTGCGCGCTGCAATTCTTCGTGGAGCGTTTTTGTGCAACAGCACAGAAAGTACCGGTACGTGCCGTAATCAAAAACATTGAGCCCCCTGCATCATCGTATTCGAACTCACCCGGCAGTGACTTACGCGTTCTGCTGGGCGTAAGGCCTTTCTTTTCCTTTCTCGTAGCCCGAATTGCTCAGCAGCTATTCGGCGCAACGCCTACCAAGTATTTGCCGTAACTTCACGCCGTAAAGAGGACACCGCTGTATTGTATACGCGATTGTGCACGTAATGGTTGTAACTCCAGTGCGCACACAACTAGCACGCAGCGAGCGCACACCGCACAATACATACAGCACGCGTAGTCCGTTAACAACAAAATTTTTTTGCCCTTCCGTATGAACGACACAAACCTCTAAAAACGCAATATGATGCCTTCGGCTCATGTTATGTACGGCGCGTCAGACGCCAAAAACAAAACTTCACGTGTGTTCTGAGTTAACACAGTGAGTAAGAACCAACAGAGCGTACAGCCGAGAGCTTCGCATGCAAATACAATGCATTAGTGATCAGCAATGAAGCGAACGTACGTGAAAAGTGACACCCTGTACTTTCCGCAGTGCACGCGATTTGCACCGAGCATACGCAACAGCTGGGCATTGCGTAGCATTCCTAAAAACACGCACAGAAGGAGCAACACATGAGAATCCACGGCGCCGCCGGCGTCGCTTCCTATCTGCAAGTTTCGCGACTCTTTCAAGGCGCGCATGCGCTCGCTCACGACGCGGCGGAAATCGCGAAGTGTTTAGCTGCTCCTTCGCTAGGAGGCGATACGTGTGTTTGCGATGTGAAGGCTTCACGAATATGACGTCAGGGCCTCTCCTTAGTATTCCTTCCTCCATGGCTGGCATTGATAAAATAGAGGCGGCGCTGCGCGAGATATGGACGCCATTGAAAAACATGAGCTTGTGCTGAACCAAGGGCCAGTGCCAGCGGCTGGACTTTATCGTCGGCAAAGCGCTTTTTCGTGCAAAGCGTCGCAGTTCATGCACAGCTTCGCATTTTCAGCACAGCCTAAAAGACACTAGGGTCTTTAGAATTACTATCTGTGTATTTTCTAATAGAAGAACACACGACTTGATACTTACATATGAATGTTGCGCCTCAGGTATGCGTAGTATTTGCTTTTTGATCGAATATGTTCACAAGTATCAACGCAAACACCAGTTCAAGATGGCTGGGCGTTCAGATATTAGTTAAACTTTGGCCCTGTAGCTAGCTGAATCGGGTAACAGACAGACAGAGAGACAGACATACAGACACACCAAAATTTTTGCGTTTAAGTATCCCAAGAAAGACTATCGTCTTTAATACAAGCGCGCAAGGCAACAGAAGTGTCCTAGGCATCTAGAACGCTAATTGCGTCGCCTTCTTCGGGCGCCTCAGTGCAAAAAGGTTTACATAATGCCCGCCCTCTTACGACACCTCGATTCCAGCGTTCCTTCGCGGGTATCGAAGCACCTTGCGCCTTCATAGGAAGCCTTCATGTATGCGCCTGCATGCATCCACCTTCTAACTACACAGTGCCGCGATGCGGCGACTGCGGGCGCTGTATGAAGCTCTCTCATGGTTCGACGCGGGATCTTCATTACCAGTAAAAAAGTACCGATAGCGTTGATAGACGCTGATCATACGCGCCTGCCTTGAACTGCATGATGTCTGCCGCCAAAAGGCACATTAGTAAGCATGCACTCTAAAAACGGGTGAGGGTATCGCAAGAGTAAAAAAAAAAGCCGAGACACAATTCAGAGCTATCTTTTACTCTCGCAAAGCATCGGATGGAGTGAGATGCATTGTTCACTCTGTATGAAAGGAGAGATGGAATTGTGCTTCTACACCACCTGTATCTGAGAGAGTCGAATGCTCATGTACTCTTCTGGCCTCAGAGAGAGAGAGATGAAGAGGAAGGCCGGGAGGTTAACCAGATACTAGCATCCGGTTTGCTACCCAGCACTGGGGAGGGGAAATAGGGGCAAGAAAGAGGGTGTAGAGAGAGAGAGAAGAAAAAAAAATTACACCATCTCCCGCTAAAGGGAACCATGTGTAGATGTGAAGCAGCGGGCGCTAACGCTTACACTGGCGGTGGCGTTGACGCTGGCGCTATCGCAGCGTTGCGCAGGAGAGAAAACTGAGGAGGCCCAACGCACGCAGTGATGGAGCGGTGTTTCCTACTGGAACATGCCAATCGCTGCTAATGGGCAATGAGAGACAGAAGACTCCGACTGGACACAGAGACCCGCACTCCGCTTTTAGTTAAAGCGCACGCTGCGAATTTTTATTGTTCAACAACGCACAGGAGAAATCTCCCACCGGCACCAGCTTGGAGGTCAAGATCCATCGCCATATATACGGGATGGACAGTGAACGGTTGTGCAGCGCGAGCAGTCGGTTTTTTCAACCAAGAAACTCGCTAGCAGACGCTGCCTGCGTCGGCGTCGCGAGGCGAGAGAGGGGGGGGGTAGCGTAGGAGAGGAGAGAAAGGGGGGGACGCGCATGCGCAGTGGGGGGGTGTGGACGCCGTGGGCAGGGATGCCTAGAGGAGAGAGGGGGGGAGCGTATTAGGGGGAGAGAGAGGGGGGACGCGCATGCGCAGTGGGAGCGCGGGGAGGGATGCCTAGAGGAGAGAGGGGGGGGAGCGTAGGAGGGGAGAGAGGAGGGGGAGGCGCATGCGCAGTGAGGGTGTGGTTGCCGCATGGAGGGATGCCTAGAGGAGAGAGAGGGGGGGAGAGGAGGTTTTTTTTTATTTTTATTTTTTTTTTTGAAAGGGTTTGCGCATGCGCAGTAAGGGGTGGTCACGCCGGCACACCACCACCACCACCACCACCACCACCACCGGATTAAGCTTCGCCATAAGATGCTTCACATCTAAAATGAAAGGAAAAAAATGCACGCACACGCAGGATAAAAAGCGACGCAGAGAGCAAACCGCAATTATGATCCTGCTCCTGATCTATATTGATGTGCCGGCATACCTATAGAGATGACCACTCATTATTAACCACGCATATATGCAGTAACGAATACTGCATTTGTTTGTTGAGGTGCTGGAGACGACTAATAAAAAAAATGGTGTTTCCAGCGCCTCCCGGTGAATTTCAGCGCCCTGGAAGGCAATGAGAACGCTTAATATCCGCGTTTTAGTCCCGGATTTGTGTAGTTAAATAAGCGAATATGACCTCACTGAGTCGATCATGATCGAAACTACATTCGCATGGTTATGGAATTCATTGTATATCAATATCCACTTTCCTCGTTAAGAACGTCCCGCACAAATCACTTGGCCCTAAGCCTAATGTACGGTACGGCTACCGTGAAGTGTTACGGCTGTTGTCACGGAAGTGAACGAGAATGACCGAAAATATGTCCAAGGTGGGGACGAAAACTGAATTGTTCAGTCAGCACCTCAGGATTGCGATGTCTTTTACACAGAAGTGACTAGCAGCTTAGCGGGTAAATGCGAATGTCACACATATCTTCGGTTGCGCTAATCTTTTTTTTTTTTTACTGCAAAGCGTGCCGTATTTACGTTCTCATACCAGGAAGCACGGAACAACTGCATTCTCTTCGGTTCTCACATGCACAGAGACACTCAAATCTTCATGTCAAAGCTGGAAAATGAAAAGACATTAGCTACAACATAACAAAGAAAGTGCGGTATTGCGGTAGCGTGTCAGACTGCAATCTGATGTGCGTGAACAGGTCGTGGGTTCGAATCTCATTCGCGCATGATTTTTAGGGGCGAAGCTCCTTAGCCTGTCGGTCGTGCGTCCCTTGTATGTAGTAGCCACCTGCTGATGACGATGACGATCGCGATGCCATACAACACATGGGGATGACGCTGCCATAGGGGCAGCGTCATCATCGTGGGGACATGGAATGTACCCGCTATGTAGTAGCCACCTGCTGATGGCGATGACGATGACGATCGCGATGCCATACAACACATGGCATCGCGATATGGTCTGACATGCATATCGTTTGACCACGTGCTACCAACCACAATCACGTCTTTGATGATGTACCTCCGGAGCTTCGCCCACTCATCATCATTCACTCCGCGGATATGCTGTGATTTTTTCTAACATTTCTTTTGCTAGCTTTTTGTTTTTTTGACGCAGTGTTTGCAGTTTAGACGTCATTACTATCTGCGCATGATGAAAATTGTCAAAAGCAATTTTAAAGCCCAATTTCGGCCTGAGTTCCGCTTTTTTTTTCTTCTTTTAAGCTGTACAACTACTCCCTTCAGAGGGATCCTGCTACTCTGCATCTGCCACAGTTATGTTAGTCTGTTGAGGTGGAGTAGTGTAACCTTTTTCGAGCGCATTACTATACTCTATAATAAGAAAGCAGCCATCATGTTGCTTTATGTTCACTGTAACAATTGATGGCAGATGACGTTGCGCGTACACTTCGTCGATTTCACTTATACGTATACAAAAAAATAAAAAATAACGTTCGGACACCGTGTGGTTACGCTGAGTACATTGCATCGCCAGCTTTTTTTTATGCTCAAAAGCAGATTATTCCTGCTCGAAAAAGAGTTTCTCATACTTATTTGGAGGAATTTTACAGTGTAAATTCCCTACACTTCATGTTTAGTGACATTAAATTTCTCTTAAGAAAAACGAAAATGAAGAGACACTAGAATCCCGGCCGCTACATATATTTCTATTTTCTTTTTTATGTAGCGGCCGTGCCAGGATGATGTGCGAAATGTTATCACGACTTATGGAAGTATGCTTCACCTTGCTTTCAGTTCAGTCTTGTATATTTTCATCGAGATCGTAAATATTTAACAAACTTATTAGTTCATTCATCATTCAGCATGGTCATTCGCCATTCCCTATGATTTACGCAGGACGTCGCTTAGATTTATGCGACAGGAGGCAAGACCAGAGGTTTTTATTTTGTTTTCTTTTTTTTTTTTTGAGTGAATGCGAGCTTGTCATGCTGACATCTGTCAACTTCGTAGAATCGAAAATATTACATTTGTGGAAGCAAGCCATGCTTTCATTATATTGCACGTTATAAGTTCAATATGTTGTCAGAGAGTTAAAGTAAAAGGCACCTCGCATCTTTATGAACATGTCTTTATTTTTTTTTTTTTTTTTGTCATTGCTGCACCACCAGTTTTCGTTGCCGGCGATTGACAGTCACCATAATAGATGCCAGCCATACTCAACGGATGACGCCACCACAGAACTCTTTTGAACAACACAGTTGCTTTTGAGTAACGAATGAGCGAGCGTCATCCTTTGTATCAAATTTATATAATGTCTTAGCTATATTTCTTAGTACAGTAGGCGCCCTTTGAGAATTCATCTATGAAAGCTTTGACAGGAATTCCTGGAGGCTAAAAAACGTAGAAGCCGCACATCGACCGCAGGAAAAAGCGCCGCTCCCTTGCCACTGCCCGCTACTGTCTAGTAGACAGTTTCTATATCCACACAATAGCGGCCATTGGGAAGCTTGTTTGCGAAGACAAAAGAGCCTCCACACGTTGTGGAGATAACGCGTCATGTTGCAGAACAACGCCCCCATTGTTCGACCCAACGAGTCCGGAAAGTTTGTGGGCACCTGCTCGCTTTTTTACGTATACGTTGAAGTAGACGAATGGCGTATGCTTGCACGGTTAAGCAGGCCGCAAGCTAAGTGCCATTGTTCGAGGTCTCGCGTCAATGCATGCTCGCCATTCATGAGGATACGGAGGAGAGATAAAAGGCGACACGTATGCGGCTAAAACTTAGTATTTCAATATTTAATTTAGTATGTAACTAGGCACGTGTTCTTGAGCTGCTCGGGGAGGCTGTAGCATCGCACACATATGGCTGAACGAGGTTATGTCAACAATAGATATGATCATAGTTAGGCACGGCAAATTAATAAAAAGACCAGGAAAGTTTGGTTAAAATGCCTGCAACGGCGACTATTGCTACCAAAAGGGGCTATGGTTTCGTAGTCAATCACCATGCTTTGAGTCTCGAACCACAAGGTATACGCGTCAGAACTGTGTATATGTCGCCACGCTACACACTCGACCGAATATGGTATGGTACGATAAACTTTATCGAGGTCCTGAAGATCAACCCTAAGGTTGACGCAGGCGGCTCCCACGTTCGGACAGTAAGGCTTAACCTTACCGCCGTATCATGGGCCTTCTGAATACTAGAGTAAAATAACGCAGTCTAAAACACACCTCCACCTTTCCCTACCTCTCGACAGGAATACAGAGGTGGATTGTCATTATAAGGAGCAGATTAGTAATATAATATGATCGGAAAACGAGCGAGTAGTGTGAGAGTAGCAATGACGCTATAAGGAAGGTCGCGAATGCACATAATGTGATTTAAACACCATGGAGTATAACCACTTGCTTATGCAGATGAAGCACTGTTGGTGGAGGCACATTTAATGAGGATTATCCAAATGAGCGTTGAAGCAATTGTGGGCAGTTCATGGGAAAACGGAATGCGTGAGAACGTCGGTATTGGCTCTGTCATTTTAAGGGCGCGATTTTCTCTCCTCAGGAAAGCACAGGCTTTTCAGGTACTGCACGTTTGGGTGAGTGTTACTTTCCAAGCTATTGCTGCCTTGGCTGTTACGGAATAGACAACCAACGTTTTGGGAATAACTTACAATCCAGAGCTGGAAGGGACAAACTAAAGCGGTAATTCGTTGAACAAAGTGTATTTGCATCTGCACAATTAGCGTCTGCACATTTAAAAGGCCAATGTAAAATTCGATCGATACGTAGTTCTGCACGGTTTGTTTATGTTATATTCTCTAAGTGCTAGCCACAATTCAGCAATTACTTCCTTAATCCCAGCGATACAAACTCTGCTGTTTTAATGATTGTCTGGTTGTACATAGGTTTCCGTTATATTCTTTCATATTGTAAGATCCTACAGTGTCACAATAATGAATTCTGTTCTGTGTTCGCGAAAAACTGCGATCTAATGGGCTCGTGTTTAAAAAAAATATTTAATGGGACTAAATGGCTGCATTTGTTGGTGTTCAGTTGTGCATCATCTGAAAACTGCACGTTTTCTGCGTCTAATATGCAGTATTCCCGTAGTTTACGCGGACTTTGATTCGCGGTATTTTTACGAACGTCATCATGTCACTAAAAGTGTAATTACTAATACATCTCAAACATCTCAACTGCACGGAAGAGTGCGCACATAAGAAATAGTAGAAGTCAAAACATTGAATCTTTTTCCACCTCATGAAAAGGACTGATAAGATAAGAAAATGCTCCATATCATGAACGTCGCTGTAACCAACTCACGACATTTCTATTTAAAGCATTATTCTTTAAAATATTGATAGAAGTAAAAAAGTCACAGTTTCACCGCAAGGGTGAAGCAATGAATGTGATAGCAACAAATTGTAATGTTATACGAAGTGAGGCTGGCAGCTAACTCTTTTGGATCCTATCTCACGCAACTCTAGAAAACGCTGCTTTAAGAGCATACGCCCGCTCCAGGGACACTGCTCACCACATTCTCTTCGCGTTGAGAGCGCAGCACGTAGAAGGGTACACCGGCCCCCCGTTGTCGGCCGCCGAAAAGGGGGAGATAACGCGCGCGCCCGCGACGACCACGCTCGTAAAATCGAAAATCGCTCGAGGGACCCCCCCCCCACTCGCGTCTTTTCACGCTCACGAACGACGGGTGGGGCCTGTTATATATATACATATACATATATGGGGGATGACGGCGGCGACGAAGACGGCGGCGACGCTGACGGCAAAAACCTCCGAGAGTGTCCATATAATTGCTATCGCAATAAAAAAAAACACGTTACTTTTGTTGTTTATTTAATTTTTATGCACTATTCAGCTGATTGTAAAATTTGTTATGGAATCTGCAACAGAAGAGAACGAAGAAAGACAGTTTTTCATTCTCCTATGATAGCATTCGCCAACAAACTGATCAGCATTACCGCTCTGAAGTATTCACTACTCATACTGACAATCTGTCATAAAAAGCTAAGACTTGCAATACGCGTCAACGCGCTGAAGTGAAGTGGCGGCACTAGCTCAGCTGTAGAGGTATGTTCAGACGTTCTTGCATCAACACTGTGATAACATTTTTAGCACAACGTAAAATAAACAGGGATAAATTTTCCATCTGCCCCACATAGTATGGTCTATCCATCAGTGTACAAACTACCGCCTATTTCCGCAGAAGGCGCGATGAGTGAATAACCTGTTTCTAAACCTGCACACTCTCTGCAGTCAACCTCGTTCTATTCGTCAAGCAAATTCCAAGCGCATTTTCGTTCGCTGCCTCGCCAATGACCGAGAGGTGTTGTCGACCGCCTACCGGGACACACGTTAAGTCGATTAAACGAAGGGCGATGAACCGCGATATCGAGACGGTGAATCTCAGTAAGCCTTCCACAATTATGGCACGTCTAGGGGAGAAATTTGAGCGTTGGGAAAACTTAAGGAACCACTTAGTCACAGAGTGGCGTTCTGTTTGGAGCAGTAGGCGTTAACAATGTGCTAGCGTCACCACCGCGGCCTGGTTTCAGTGTCACCACAGGCGAACACTGTCCTTTGCTAAATCTAGCAGATTTTTTAGATGCGAAGCAGCTTAAGGCGTAGTTCAATCCGGTGGTGGTGGTGGTGGTGGTGGCGGTGGTGTGCGGCGTGACCACCCTTACCGCGCATGCGCAAACCATTTCAAAAAATAAAATAAAAATAAAAACCTTCTCTCCCCCTCTGGGCATCCCTCTCCGCGGCGCCCCCCCCCCTGCGCATGCGCGTGCCCCCCCACTCTCTCTCCTCTCCTACGCTCCCCCCCTCTCTCGCCTCGCGACGCCAACGCAGGCAGCGTCTGCTAGCGAGTTTCTTGGTTGAAAATACCGGCTGCTCGCGCTGCACAACCATTCACTGGCCACCCCGTATATTTGGCACTGGATGTTGACCTGCAAGATAGTGCCGGTGGGAGATTTCTCCTGTGCGTTGTCGAACGATAAAAAATTCGCAGCGTGCGCGTTAACTAAAAACGGACTGCGCGTCTCTGCGTCCAGTCCGAGTCTTCTGTCTCTCATTGCCCGTTAGCAGCGATTGGCATGTTCCAGTAGGAAACACCGGTCCATCACTGCGTGCTTTGCGCCTCCCCAGGTTTCTCTCCTGCGCAACGCTGCGATGAGCGCCAGCGTCAACGCCGCCGCCAGTGTAAGCGTTAGCGCCCGCTGCTTCGCATCTACACATGGTTCCCTTTAGCGGGATATGGTGTAATTTTTGGTAATCATTCAGGAACTGCATGGTCACCCGTGGTAGCAGCCAGCAATTTCACTGGAGTCTTGTCGCTGTTACTCGTTGCGAGCATGGTCAGTTACGCATAACTTCAAAATCGCTTGTTTGAAACATTGAGAAACTTGCCCATACGTGCATGTAGTACATACACTCATTCAGAATTTGGGAATACTGAATAAATGTCAAAATAAAATTAAGTGGATTCGAAGGGTAGTTTTTGAATGCAAGACATTTAGCATGAGAGCGCATGCAACTACACCCGTAAATTTTATTCCAATCGATTAGCCGATTCAGAAAATACTGATAAAGAAAAGCTGACAAAGTTTTTCTATGTTGTTTATTAAATATGTCGAAGCAGTCTGTGAGGGCAGGCCCTAATGTTAGTTGTTGACTAGAACATGTAGCGTGGCGCTCTATTATTCTATTCTACTTCTTTTCGTAAGTAGTCCCGATTGCTTGAAACTTGCAATGAAAAATTTATTCATTCAATTGTCCTATAAACGAATCAACTGTTTACATTTGCTGCAGTGAGATTCTTTACGGAGCGTTCGTGATTCAAGTGGAGATAAATTCATACTCAGCGATTCGTTGAATCGCTGAATAAACGATTGGTCACGGGGTCTGAATATCAGCATTGCCTAAAACATTTCTTGTGTAGTTCACTTTAGTGCGAAACACGACTGCTACGGAAAGCGAGCACCCTATTGATTGGCAGATTGCGCTTCTCTCTCCCGTAACAGGAACTCTAGGCTGGCTTGGTGCGTTAATATGGCAATGGAGGGCGTATATTTCACCATTAGACAGTGGTCAACTTGTTGCTCAAGCCGCTCACAATGAAGCGGTGCTGTGCACATTTGAATGCGTGTCACCGATTCTTTAGCCCCCCTTAATCCGGCGAGGGCGTTGCTACCTGTAAAATGATCTCGCGACGAATATGTACTCTACTAGGGGAGAGCAGTGAACCTTACCGGATGAGAACTATGGTTTATATTTAAAACAAAATGTAAACGATTTAAAATACGATTGGTACTCTACTGCGGGAGGGCAGTTAGCCGTCCCAGGCCCGAAAGAAAACCGTTCCACCTTGAGCCTTTCTAACTGACTATACTGCCCGTTACCATCATCAAGAAATTGAAAAGAAAGGTTTTAGTGAAAAGCCTGCCTCAAGGTTCTGGTTAGATCATTGGTTTTGCGAGTACATCTTAATATTGTTTTGGCTAAACGAAAGATAAACAAAAAAGCAACCATACTCTAAGCTCGCTTCTTATCCTTTAGACAAACATCTCTCATCTTAAGGTTATATAGTGAATGTTCTTGTGTAGGCCACCAGATCATCGATGTAACCACAAGGAGAGACATGTTGAGGTGAAAGAAATACAAGCGTGCACACCAACACGCCGGGTCCATAGCGTCTCCTACTAGACGCAACACCGCGGCGCAGTGATTGCGGGCGCTGTAGGTAGCTCTCACACAGCGTTACACGAGAGTTTCATGAGCAGTAGCAAATTATTGATAGACACGGTTAAATATGGGCAATGCTGAATCTTTTACGTGATCCTCGGAGGCTAATTGTCGTGTGTGTCATCAGGTAAGCGTCCGCCACCTTGTGGCTCTTCTGTGGACTCGGCTCTGAAACTTGCGACAAATGCCACTCACAAATGGCCGTCTGAGCAAACTGTAAGGTTGCGCCTGCGAGACCCCCCCCCCCCCCTCCTGCCAACGCCCACATTCCTGGGATTGTAATGTCACGCTCTTTGGGACACCCCCCTTCCTGCCAACGCCCAAATTCCTGAGCGGGAGCGAGCTACACGACAGGAGATAGGGGGTGCGTCCCCAAGCTATGCGGGTGCGTCGGACGTGACTCACCCCTCTGCGCCTTGCTTGGGATTACCTGCCCAACCCTTTTGCTCCTTCTGCTACCTGCCCGATCCTGGCCGGTGCCGATGACCGCAGGCAACGCGGACTGATGGAGCAGGGGGGATACAGGGGATAAAAGGAGCGGCCCAGGAGACCGCGACGTCTTTTTGCTACTGTAAAGCTCGCCGGCTAGACACCGGCACTGCAGCTTACGGCCCCACTGAGGGTCACTTTCTTTTTTTTTACTTTCTGTCGTACTCCTGTACATAGTTTTGTACATAAAGTTTGTTTTAAAACGTCCAGCGGCGAAGGCGTCTTCTTCCGAGGCAATGTCACGAAGACGGCGGCGATCTCCATCGCGAAGCGCGGGCCCGGCCTTGCTTCGCTCCCAAAGAACCTGGCCGAACGCAATCGCAAGTTCGGACGAAAATTTACTCAAACCAAGGAGGTTAAAAAATATTTTCTGGAGTGGAAGCTCTCGCGATGCCTTGTCAGCAAAAGTGAAGCGAGCTTTTGCCCTCCAAAGATATCGGAAACGTGCACTTTTCTGGTGGTGCTCACTTAGAGATCCAGAGGATTTGATCGGTTAGTATAAAGGCTACGTTAATTATAAAATAAAGGAGCGTTATCTTGCCCTTAGTAAGATGGCGGCTGCAGCCGCCATCTGTTGGAGGGCACGGCGTCACTCTTGCGCAATAATCTACACTCCAGCAATTTTTTTAAGCATCCTTGGAGGAAACGAAGCAAATGGTATGCAGCTTTTCTGTCACAGAGCAATCACTTGCAACAGCGGAAGGGTACGCGCGCAAGTCGCACTACTTTTGCGTTGGAGTACTCATGCAGAAGCTCCGCCCCCGTAGATTCTCGTTCATTGGCAAGAAAAGTTGTCCTCGAATATGGAGTTTCCAATCGCTTTCAACCTCAGGAGAAATGTAAGCTCCGCCCACAACCGTCGCTGTACCACATTGACAGAGGGTTTGCATAAATGCCCTATCCAATCGCATTTTGCACAGTTCGTGCACATTTCGCGTATCTTAGGTAGGTGATTTTCCCATACAGACATACGCTTTTTTCACTTCTTTTCAGTCTGAAACAATAGCTTTCTTGCCCGGTTTTAAGAGCAAGTGCGACATCAGTGTCCAGACAAACGCAATATTTGAAGTAGCGACGACGAACATAGTATTATTAGAATGCGTAGTATTTACATAAGCGGCGAATGGTGGTTACGGTTAGAATGGAAACCACCTAACACAAATTTCTTGGAGAAACGAGTGGCAAGCGTGTTGTAGTTATGAGCGCTGTGCTTTTATTTAGTTGTTCATATATTTTCTTTATTAGCGCGCCAATGAAAGGGGAAGATATCAAATTGTTCCAGGAGAACGAAAACAAGGCGGCCCAGTTAAGCTACGTGTTTTTCATTAGTACTTGTAGTATATTTTATTAAATGCAAAGCATTTAATGAAATCTATCTATCTATCTATCTATCTATCTATCTATCTATCTATCTATCTATCTATCTATCTATCTATCTATCTATCTATCTATCTATCTATCTATCTATCTATCTATCTATTTAGCCGCTTACATCTAGGTGCTCTCGTGATAATCCCCTGAACTTGGGGTGAATCAAAATTAGTATGGGAGGGTAAGATGGTTTGACGAATATGACTAGCTGCTCATGACATAAATAATGCGACAATCCCGTCGCGTACGTCGTCAAACACTTTCCGCCAGACACGTGTGGCACATACCCGTATACCACGGGTGAGTATGGGCCACAGGTATGCGGGTATGTGCCACAGCTGATTGACAGTTTATATCTACCCAGGAACGGCGCGAGCAGACATTGGTAATTTTAACGCGAGAGCGTCAAGAAAAGCGACATCGGCAGCATTTACGCGACGAATGCAAAGAATATATGTCAGGATGCCAGCAGGAATCAAAACCCAGCATTCTCCGTGGCAATCAAGTATTAAGGCGAAAGCCTTTAATGTCTCATGCTCACGTCCGTCCGGTGTCCGTCCGTCCGGTGTCCGTCCGGCGTCCGTCCGTCCGTCCGTCCACACACCCACTGCGCATGCGCCAACCCATTAAATAAAAATAAAAATAAAAAACCTCCTCTCCACCTTTCTCCCCCCTAGGCATCCCTGCCCGCGGCGTCCACACCCCCACTGCGCATGCGCGTCTTCCCCTCTCCTACGCTCCCCCCCTCTCTCGCCTCGCGACGCCGACGCAGGCAGCGTCTGCTAGCGAGTTTCTTGGTTGATAAAACGGACTGCTCGCGCTGCACAACCGTTCACTGGCCACCCCGTATATATGACAATGGATCTTGACCTGCAAGGTGGTGCCGGTGGGAGATTTCTCCTGTGCGTTGTCGAACGATAAAAAATTCGCAGCGTGCGCGTTAACTAAAAGCGGACTGCGGGTCTCTGTGTCCAATCCGAGTCTTCTGTCTCTCATTGCTCATTAGCAGCGATTGGGATGTTCCAGTAGGAAACATCGGTCGATCACTGCGTGCTTTGCGCCCCCCAGGTTTCTCTCCTGTGCAACGCTGCGATGAGCGCCAGCGTCAACGCCGCCGCCAGTGTAAGTGTTAGCGCCCGCTGCTTCGCATCTACACATGGTTCCCTTTAGCGGGAGATGGTGCAATTTTTAAGGCGAAAGCCTTTAATGTCTCATGCTCACGTCCGTCCGGTGTCCGTCCGGTGTCCGTCCGACCTCCGTCCGGCGTCCGTCTGTCCGTCCGTCTGTCTGTCTGTTCGTCCGTCCGTCCATCCATCCGTCTGTCCGTCCGTCTGTCCGTCCGTCTGTCCGTCCGTCCGTCCGTCCGTCCATCCGAGCTCTGGCACGGAGCCAGGTGGCCGCCGGGATGCGCAGACGGACGCCGGTCGCGTCGGACTCTACAGCGCTCGCGCTTTGCTTGCGTAGCGTCGCTGTGCTCAGAGTTTGCAATCATTCTGACCGATGCCGTCTCAATGGACCCAGGAGTTCACGTAATACACTTTACAATTTACAAAGGGTCCGTCAATTTAAGAGCTGGAACGCGGATGGCGTTCGCACGATGCGCAAAGCGCGAGAAAATACTAACGCATGCGAACGGAGGAAGATGAGTCTCGCGTCTCGCTGCGATTCGCGGTAAACAATTAAAGAAGAAAACACGCACCCATTCGGTTTGTGTCTTATCCCACTGAGAGTGTAAAAGAAAAAAGACATGGCATAATCAGTGGAATGGCCACACGCTTTCGCCGAACACACTTTAGAATGTACAAAGTGTCCTTCAATTTTTCTAGCACAGAGCCACGCCATGTCTGGGAACAGCTTTTCAAATAGACCCTCATGTTCGTGTAACGTCAATTGCGGTTGCAGTGCCTGTCCAAATTTATAAACATTACATATGTACTCCTGTGATACAGCCGTCACGTCGTCTTAACGTCAATTGTAGTTAAGCGCCATCCACTGAAGTTGATTTATGTAGGAGTGTCCAGGGCTACCATCCTCACGTGCACAAGTGCTACATTTAAGCTTACCGCTTCTGGTGTTGCTAACACCCATGTTGCTCTTGGCATCGTTACGCAACTGTAAACAACTGATTAATAAAACATATGCGACTGTTCAACATATGTCTGTACGTAAAACATTTGTACATATCTTTAACGTCATTTCGTAACGTTTCGCTCAATAAAAAATTATAACACAGTCACATTCCCTCCGCATGCTTCGCATAAGATCGATTCCCAAACTACGTGGGATCTGCGATTTTTTTTTCGTTTTTGGACGAACTAATGAAGGCGCACCGTGCCTTAAAATACACAAACCGTGTTACTTATACTGTGGTTAGGAGGGTAGTCTTCATCGCCTAATGGCTCTGCATTTTCGTAGAGTAGCCTCCGCGAATAGTTTCAGTATCGCGGAGCCGGAGCTGATCATAAAGTTGACGTTTACAAAGATGAAATCGAAGCGCAAAACCTGCAGACTTACACATTTTGTTCACCGAATTCGTTACATAGTTTGCACAGCATTGTACCTGATGTGTGAAGCGAAGTATATACACCCAGAGCTAAAAGCTAGGACTAGTTGGGAGACTTTTGTCGAAAAAGCTGCGTCCGCTGAACACGTGTTCCTTTTCAAAGAGCCAGCCTGATGCTGTTTAAAAGGCTTATAAAATAAAAACATTGGCAAGAAGTTACACAAAGTGCATTTAAGTGCCTTTTTTCAGGTTCAGCACTTCTGGGTCCGCACCATCGCCTCGTATGTGTGCCTCAGTTTTTGTCAGCCTTAAATCTTGTGGCTGCTCCACTTAGCCAGAAAAAAAAACCTGAAGCTTTTTTTGGGGCACACTTGCAAAAAGAAGGCAAATGTTCTCGCACGCGTGCGAGAACCAAGGGTTGTGATCGATGTTGATACGTAACTGGTCATGGTTTTGCTTGCCTCGCACAAGTTCCATTTTCGAGCTTGATAACGCGACAATCACCCATAGCTTTAATAACCTGAAAGGTACCTGTATTTGTTAAGGTGGAAAGTTGGTCTTAGCCTTTTACGAAGTGATTCTCATTACTACGTATAGCACTGTCTCCCTTAACGATCTCGATCGAAAAATATTCTAATAGTCTGTTTTTTTAGGAAGAAAATATGTTCAAAGCGAAACAGAAGTTTCACTTATCAAAAAAGGAAGAAAATATACAAAATGAATGTCAAGAAAAAAAAGCAGGCACAAATGGGGTTTCATCTACGAACACTGCCAAGAAGGGGCAGAAAAATTTATGACGTAAACACAGCAGCGCCACACAGATTATTCTCCCGCTAAATTGCTTTCATGTCGAAACATATGCCATTTGAGGTCAAAGTTGCAGCCTTTTTTATTTATTTTTAGGCCATCGTGTTAGCACCCGCTGTTGCATGGACAATTTAACATCACCCGTGAGAAAGGGTGCAATGAGCTCTTGAACCAAAAAAAAAAAATGTGAGAACAGAGCGATACGACACACGCTACATTTATTCCTGAATCGGGGCCGTCTTAATTTTCTCGTGATTTAGGGCTTCCCTTGTATCAAAATGGGACGCGTGAACATGAGGCTCTTCGCTTTCTTTGCGTCGATTCTTCAAGTATGACGATTTTAAATAATCGCTGGGATCGCTCACTGTCTTTGTTCCTTCAGTAAATAGCCAAGCAAGGTTGACAGGCCTATTTTCGATGGGGCCTAGAGTTGCTTCTAACGTTTACCGCTTTGTTGAGAATACCGAGCCGAAATAAAATGCTTTACTGAAGTTATCCAGCAACAGAAATAGAGACCGTCATAATAACATCACTTTTTGGCCATTGAGGAAAGCGGGACAGACAGAGAAGTATAAATTAAAAAATAATGCGCAGACGAGGAGAAGATCTTCTATGAAACCCTGCATTCGCCCCATGGCTCGTAAACGACATCATCATCAATCTTTTTTGTTGAGCACGCGTGAAACTTGCATGCAGGACAGCAAGAAAAAGAATGACGCTAGGAGCCATTAGGCAGCGCCTGAGAGGCCATAAAGGACGTTAAGTGAATGTCTACGCGTCCGGGCTGTTGTCGATGAAACGTCGTAAGGCTGAGCCATTCGGGAACATAGGCGCACGCACGGGAAAGTTTTGCAGCGACTTGTAATCGGTTCAGCGAGCATTACATGCAACACGAAAGTGTTTTTGTAAACTCGTTAATGATACACCAACCAGAATAGTATTGAATAACGAAACCAGGGCACTGAACAAAATCTAACTGCTCTGGAGAATACGAAATTAAGTTCAAGTAGCCAAGCCTGTTTCCTGCCCCACACCATTGCCGTGGTTTGTTCCCGCCTGAACACGAGTTAGACATTGTAAACAGCACTCCTACTGCCTCAGTTACATCTTCTTCAACTACGCCATCAAAGTAGATTGTTGTGAGTTCATAACAGCTTTCGCTGTAAAACGCCTTTATTCAACTATTAGCCCCATTACAGAACTTTAAATTTGTTACTTTATTGCAATACCGTGCCCTGCTAGGAAGCGTGTTACCATACCAGTGGCAGATGGCAATCTAGCACCGCTCAGTTTCTTGGATTAAGAAACAAAAATGTTTATCAGGAATTTCTGGGGTATTACACTGGCATGACCCAAAAAATGTTGCAGCATAAATAAAAACTCATCGGACTATATTGAACGCTTATGGTCAGTTTGCGTAATGAATTGTTCCTGAGTTTACTCATAGCGAATTTGGTGATGTATACTGCAATATCGAGCATCGCAACATACTGACTACATAGCAAATCAACGACCAATAAATTGCTCCATTGTTAGTACCTCTTCGCACCTACCGCAGTGTTCCCCGCGCACTTAGAAGCCGCACATTATTTCACACTTCTAAGGTACTGGAGTTCGCCTCCATCTCAAGCACTGAGAATTCTCAGTCTCGGCTCGGGAGGCTCTGTAAGGGCAGCAGGAGAAATACGATAATCGCACGAGACGGCGTGACATCGCCTCCGCGAAGGCGGCGGGCAACGGGCTCACCAACTACGCTGTCCTCTAGGCAACGTCTTGTCACACTCAAGGGAAGACAAATTTGTCGCGGATGCTACGATTAATGAATGTGCTACCAAGCATTCGCGTGGAGGGATAAAAAGAGGCCGAGGCACCATGCCCCATGACGAGGCAGATTGTTGGTGGCTGTTATCTTCCTCCCATCGGCTGCTCATCGCACTGCAACTTAAGATGTTAAGCAAGCACGGCGACCTCTTTCACTGTCTTCTTGAGCAGTCGCTGCACCGGTGTTGCCCCGGGAGGTTCTCAGTGTTACATGAAGAGCGCTAACGCTGCAACTCCCTGGGAGGGCAGTGCGCGGGCAACACAGTGCCTTTTCCTGTTGACAAAGACGAGAATGTTGTTTGGTCTGGAAGGAGAAAGTTTGTTTTAGATGTGAATCATCTTATGGCGAAGCTTAATCCGGTGGTGGTGGTGGTGGTGGTGGTGTGCCTCGAGGGCCTCACTTACTGCGCATGCGCAAACCCTTTCAAAAAAAAAAAATAATAAATAAAAAAACCTCCTCTCCCCCTCTCTCTCCTCTAGGCATCCCTCCACGCGACAACCACAGCCTCACTGCGCATGCGCCTCCCCTCCTCTCTCCCCTCCTACGCTCCCCCCTCTCTCCTCTAGGCATCCCTGCCCACAGCGTCCACACCCCCACTGCGCATGCGCGTCCCCCCTCTCTCTCCTCTCCTACGCTACCCCCCTCTCTCACCTCGCGACGCCGACGCAGGCAGCGTCTGCTAGCGAGTTTCTTGGTTGAAAAAACCTACTGCTCGCGCTGCACAACCGTTCACTGTCCATCCCGTATATATGGCAATGGATC
>JALIZH010025830.1:0-13701 GCA_030522465.1 Rhipicephalus appendiculatus | reverse complement strand
GTTGTGTTGTCAACTCTTCGCTCTTACTCGGTCTTAGGACCACAACCGGCGTTCGCTGGCGCACGAAAAGAACCTACCCTCAATTGTCCGAGCTTTCGTGGTGCGTTTCGGGAGGCTGATACATCAGCCCTTGGAATCCGCCCGGCGATTGCCTTCCGAGAAAACCAAGGACCGAATTCAAGAAGAATTTTTCTGGCCCGGAGTCACAGCTGACGTGAAACGATTCGTGGCATCTTGCGACATTTGCCAACGAACTGTGCCGAAAGGAAGGGTGCCACACGTATCTCTTGGCAAGGCTCCTGCCATCGACACTCCCTTCAAGAGAGTGGCCATTAATATAGTAGGCCCTATACACCCCCCATCCGGACGAGGGAACCGCTACATCCTAACACTCATGGATTGCGCCACGCGCTATCCGGACGCCGTTGCACTCCCGAGCATAGAGACGGAGCGAGTCACAGAAGCTCTTGTCGAAATGTTCTCCCGTTTCGGCGTACCGGGAGAAATTCTGAGTGATAGAGGAACCAACTTTACGTCAGACCTAATGAAGGAAGTGGCACGCCTTCTATCAGTGCGCCAACTCCATACCACCCCCTACCACCCGGTGGCCAACGGGATGGTAGAAAAGTTTAACGGCACACTAAAAATGATGCTAAAGCGAATGCGCGCGGAAAAACCGAAAAACTGGGATCGGTTCCTTGTTCCGCTGCTATTTGCATACGGGGAGGTTCCGCAAGCGAGCCTTGGCTTTTCACCGTTTGAGCTACTGTACGGCCGACACGTCCGAGGGCCTCTGGCGATCCTAAGGGAAGTCTGGACGAATCAGGAGCTGGACGACAATTTGAAGACAACCTGTCAATACGTACTAGATCTCCGAAATCGTTTGGAAGAAACTTGTCGCCTAGCTCACGAAGAACTCCGAAAGGCGGGAGCACGCTACGCGAAGAACTACAATCGTAAATCCAAGGATCGAACATTCAGACCAGGTGATAAGGTCCTCATCTTGCTCCCGGCAGACAACAACAAGCTCTTGCTACACTGGAAGGGACCATTCGAAGTCTAATCGACAGTTGGGGTCTTTGATTACGCCGTAAAGACGCCGAGTGGATCCAGGATTTTCCACGCCAACCTAGTGAAAAAATACGCGGAGCGTGAAGCGAACCAAGACACGCCCAATCAATGCCAAGCCATTGTAGGGGTTGTCCACACGGGCGAAGAACAAGAAATTCCCGTACCGGAATTCGTAAAAACAGAAGGGGGGCGGTGAACAGCAGCACGAAGAGCCATGTAACGGGCCAACGACGGAGGGAACAACAACCAGCGCTGGAGTCTCCGTGTTTCCTCGAAGAGAAACATTGGGACAAATTTCAAGAATCGGTGGACTGGGCATCATCGGTGAATATTTTAGGACCATAAGTGTTCTAAAGATTTTGTAAAGTATAACATTGCATTTGCAGCGCGAGTGGTTTGTTTGTTCCCGTTGTTCTAATCTTGTGAGTTACATCGACTTGCCGAGTGTTCATGAATGTACATGTGTATGTAATGATTGTATTGCCTTAATTAAGAATATATCTGTCGTGTTGTCAACGCTTGGCTCTGACTCGGTCTTTGGACCACAACCGGCGTTCGCTGGCGCACAAAAAAGGACCTACCCTCAAATGTACGAGCTTTCGTGGTGCCTTTCGGGAGGCCGATACGCCAGCCCTTGGAATGCGCCCGGCGATTGCCTTCCCATTTACGGGATTAGTGACAATTATCACTAGTGCCTTCTATCACTAGTGCCTTCTTCGGAGGCGTCTCTTCACTGATATCAATGGTTTCGTGCTCGCTGCCGCAGATGAGACGCCTTCTTCCACCCCCCCCCCCCCCCACCTCCAGAAAATGCAAGGTCCTATTGGGTCACTTGGGAGCGTCTGTAAAAAACTTCTATTAACCAAACCATAATACTTTATAGGTGATAAAGGCACCTCAATTATGCTGTAAAGGTAACTAATGATCGCTTGCTTTTTGACTGATTTAACGTTGATTGCACTCCTCAAACTTCTGCCGCTAACCGCTTTTACAATGTTCCAGTTCGGAAGCTTTTAGAAGTAGCCAGTATGGGGAATGAGGTCAACTCACCGCAGCAATGAGAGCATACTTTGCAAATCTGGGTCGCAGGTACCTGTCCAAAGCCATATATGATGGCTCCCTGGAAAGCAAAGGAACAGTGTACGAAATGCATTTAAGTCAGACAAAGAGCAGCCGGTGATTTCAGTTCGTCATGCTTCCCTTAAAAACGAAGTTTAAAAATTCCAACACAACCTACCATGCATTAAATAACACGTTTCCCGATCTAAGCGCAAATGAGCTAAAATACACAGTCATGCTCAATTTATAAATAATGCAATGGAGAATGAAATTTAAAATTTGACTGCAGTATGATCCCACGTACACTTATCTGAGCACAGTGAGAAAGGAATAAAGATAATTGCATTTATATTTTGTAATGCGGTTTGTGCGAAAAGCACTGTAAAGCCTGAAAGCTTTTTTCCCGTGGGTTGCCGAAGCAAAAGAATGTTTATATGTATACCGAACGTGAGTTGTGTTCTGAATGTCGTGTTGCCCGACACACGCTGTGAAAACTATCGCACATCGTCTACATAGGGTGTCCAAAACAATATAAATGCTTCCCTTATCAGTTATTGGCGTTGCATATACGTGGGCGTCGCTGTTGTTGACGTCGGATTGGAAAAGATGCCTTCATCGGTATTTTTGTACGCTTAATAGATATCTCCGTTTGAAGAGCACGTTCTCTTTCTTTGGTCAGTTAAAGAAAAAGAAAAGGAAAAGTGGACGGAAGTACAAAACCAACCTCTGCAATAGAATACTGCAAAATCCTCTAAAGTTCAGTTACAGAACAGGAAACGGCGAATGTTCTTTTTTTTTTTCAATGAACAGGCAAAATGTCAATCTATTTTTTTTCTGTAAATTAAGCAAACTGTACGAAGCTGCCCCAGACTGCATTTAAAATTACTGAGCTTCTAATGCTTTACTTTAAAGTAGCGTAGTTTGCCAAGTAAACAACATATCTTCGATCTTGTAAAGAACTCGTGGCTCCAGTGGTAAAATAGCTAAAAAAAAAGAAAACACACTCCAATAACTCATAACGGGCTACTACTGTACACATGTAGAACAAAAGGCATCCAAAGTGAGACTGGCTTTGATTCACGCCCTACCAACCTACGCTTCCTTGCAACAGATACATACATAAGGTTGTAAAAGCTCTTGAAATGCTTTTTACGGAGAATATGTACAATAAATACTGAGTCATAACAAATCTTAAAAATATTACAAATCTAATTTATAGTAACCAAGCCTCGTCGATACGATTTGCTTGCCTGCAACGTGAGAATTACCGATTCTAGAGAATACTTTTCAAGTGAGGTGTGTGACCTATCTTTCCTGCTTAGCTGCTGCTTATCCGTGGCCTGTCGTTTCCTGTATGCCACTCCTCGCCTCCCTTCTGATAGCTGAGCCATAAACATGCCCTAACAAAACAGAGAAAAAAAAGTGCAGTTACAAGTAGTTCTATAAGTGTGCTATATCGCTTACCTATTTAGTTCTTCCACAGAAGCGTAGACGTGTTCCATGGCTTGCAACTTCCGACATCATATCCGGACATTTTTCAACAATGCACCGACCTAGATTGTGTTGCTGATAGGGAATAGTTGGGTTTGCAGATAATAATAATAATAATAATAATAATAATAATAATAATAATAATAATAATAATAATAATAATAATAATAATAATAATAATATGGTATCCCCACCAAGACTATCTTACAAATAGAATAGAAAGACTTCAGAACCAAGCGGCAAGGTTTGTTTTAAATATTTATAGTCCCTACGCCAGCGTTTATCAAATGAAGGCCACTTTGGGATGGGATATGCTCTGTGTACGTAGACGGAAACTACGGCTTAAACTGTTGCACCAAAAAAAATGGGGGGACCCTTAAGCTTCGCCTTTAAGAGTTGAACGCGATAGCGATATCCTGTCCCTAGTGCGTACTTCAACCACTTAGTGCATACTATGTAATGGGTAGCATGCTTTAAACCACGAGCAATTATGAGCGGGTAATGTTTTCGAACTTACTATGCACCCACTACGTGGTCTTTAAAAAATACACGCAGTAACGTGTGTGCCTTTTGTAATGGGTGGCCGGCTTTGAACCACGATGTCATTATGATATTCACATGTTCTGACGCCCGATGGAAATGTACGCTTGTACCACGCAATACTACTGCGATATTACATATTGTACTGTGACGCCTGTATACAGGACGCGTGCATTTGTGAAGCATGAGTTATTTTCACTGCATTTCCAAGCAGAGGAAGTTCTTTTCAATGTAATTCTAGCACTGAGGAGCTGTTTGTCGGCTGACATGCCTTTGTTTGCCTCATGGGAATTTTTCAAACAAGAAGTTCGGGCAATAGCTATAGAAATGGTATCTGTGAGGGGCTTTTACAGAAAATTAGAACAAAAGATGCTAAAGCAAAATCTTCATAACCTCTATGAATTTGAGTGTGAGGCGCCTGGTTCTTATACAGACGAAATTGCTAATGCCAAGAACGCACTCCAGAGGTACGACGCTTTGCGTTACAGAGGTGCCCGTGTTCGATCACGCAATACCCGTACTTTGCATTCAGAGGAAACCACACGTCAAGCCTTACTCGATGAACACCGCAACGCAAAAGCCAAATTTATACCAGATCTTTATTGGAAAGGGTTATTGGTCACTAATTCCAGTGAAATCATGTCAGAATTTGAAACTTATTACAAAGAATTGTTCAGCGCCTCTTCTGAAAACGAAAACGAAGATCTGGTAGCGCACTTCTTGTCATTTGTGACTCCTCTAACTGACGAGGAATGTGAATCTATTAGTGGGCCAATCACTATACAAGAAATAGATCTTGCCATTGCACAATTACCATTGTCAAAAACGCCAGGACCTGATGGATTGTCGGGCGAGTTTTACAAAACATTTAAATCATTACTGTGCCCTATACTGCTCGACATTTTTACGCAGAGTTTTGATCTGGAGACGCTTCCTCGATCTTTTACTAACAGCCAAACTGTTCTAATTCCAAAATACTCAGACAGAGAAAAACTCCGTCATGTTGACGGCTACAGACCAATTACATTGTGCAATGTTGACTATAAAATTTTTGCCAAAGCGCTTTCAAACAGACTTCAATTTGCATTGTCGATTCTTATTGGTGCCCATCAGACTTGCGGTCTAAAAGGTCGCTCAATACAGACGAACATACACATCGCTCGCACAGTATTGGAACATTGTTCACACTCACTTGAACAACTGGCAATGCTACAAGTAGACTTAGCGAAGGCGTTTGACCGGGTTCGTCATTCTTTTCTGTTCTCTCTTCTCGAACATGCCAACGTTGGGTCCACTATATTTAAAGGTGTAAAACTATGCTACAATGATTGTTTGACCCGTTTGATTGTTAATGGTCAGCTGTCAAAACCTGTGTTCCTTAACTCATCTGTGAAACAAGGCTGTCCGTTATGGCCAATGCTTTTTGCTCTTTACTTGGAGCCAGTGTGCTTAAGCGTAATTCGATCTTGCAACGTCCACGGTTTCAGTGTTTATGGGAATGAGGTAAAAGTATTGGCGTATGCGAATGACCTAGCGTTCTTTTGTACAGATCTTTCCAGTATAAAAACGGTGGTGTCAATAATCGGGGAATTTGGAACAGTTTCAGGGGCACGAATGAACTTTGCAAAAAGTTTGGGACTGTGGTTTGGCCCATGGACTTGTAAACCAACCCATTTCGAGGGTATTGAATGGTCTTGTGTGCCACCAAAATACCTAGGCGTTCCTTTGGATAAATACAGATCAAGCGCACATTACTGGAAAGAACGTGTACCCACCCTAAAGCGTTATGCCCAGACGTTTATTCCGCATAACCTCTCTATCTTTGGCAGAGCTAAGGCATGCAATCTGTTTCTGGCAACAAAAATATTCTACGTACTGCAAATAATTTATTGTTCCAGGGTTTACATTCAGAAGTTTCACCGAATATTTGCTACCTTTATTTGGTCATCAACCTATGAACCAATGAGGCGTGACAATGTTTTTAGACCAGTTTGCGCAGGTGGTCTCGGGTTGGTTCACCTCTTTATTAGACAAGTGGTGTCACGTTTTTTCTATTTTCGGGACTGTGCCCATCCGCTGCTTCGAACTTTCTTGCAAGTGAATTTGGCCGATGTTTTACCAAATTTAGTGGTATCTACTAATTTTGTATCGCCTCCCTATTTGCAAGGTTTCATGCGTGAAGTATACGAATCAGTGCGCTTTCTCACAGCAAGATTCTCCAATGATTATTTGTTCTCTAGCGGAAGAAAAGATCTATATAACGATCTATTAGATATGTTATTTCCGGCCCCCCTGTACCGCTCACTATATACTGGATTGTCTGGTCATGACGTGCTAGTACGTGTGAAGAAAATGCCTATTTCACCAATAACGAAGACATTTTTCTACAAAGTGCACACAGAAACACTGCCTGTAAAAGCCTGGTTAAGCACCAAAGGTATCTTTGTATCCTCAATTAATTGCCGCCTTTGTGAAGTTCCAGAAACAATAGAACATTGTTTCATTAGTTGTAAGGACGCCATCCTCTTTTGGGACGTCCTGCAGAGGGCTTTTAAAAAGCAACTTGATTTAAATTCACACACAATACGTTATCTTGTACCACCCAAACCCAATGCTAAACCCAATGCTATGCCAGTTGACATGCTCTTGTTAATGGGCATGCACAGTTTATGGAAAACTCGCATGTTAGACAGGCATGCGGGACCACTGGTGTCTTCGCGGTCACATTTCGTGCAAATGACTGTACAGCTAAAAGACTTCTATGAAGAACTACAGTTTCAGCCGGACTGGTATCCACAGTTCATAAAATGCACTGCTCAAATACCCTTTTAGAACAACGTGTTGCGTGAAATTTGATTTGTAATGCCTATTGTACATTTTTGGAGGCAGCCTTAAGTATTTTGGACGCTATGTGTATACATGAACCTCATTTGTAATAAATACCATGTAAGAGAAAAAAAAGAAGCGTGGCTCTGGGGTAGAACACCTGCTTGCCACGCAGACGGCCTGGGTTCGATCCTCACTCGGACCCGGAATTTTTTATTATCTATATTACTCAGAAATATGTTGGCCGACTGCGAACAGGAGACTTCATTAAGTTGCAAATGTGGATCCTGGACATTATTTTCTACTCACACTGAAATATAGAATCAGCACTCATTAAAGCCTAAGCAAGATGTGTGACCGCGGCTAGTTGGTATTCCATGGCGACGTGAACAGCGCGGAAGATACTCAAGGACAAGGAACCGACGAGGACTAGCGCTGAATTCCTACTGAAATTTATTAACACGAACATTAAAACGCCTAAGCATAGTCCCTTTCGATGCGGTTTCCTCTGCAAGAAATTTAATTATATTGGTGCATGGTAAATATTTCTATTTGAATATCTGAAGCGCAGTATCTTGACGGCACCTTTGAAGACCGACTTGGAAAGTGCCACATGTGTGGGACTTGAAATGGACGAGCACGCAAGCTGCACTTAGACATGCTTGTAGTATGGCCGGTGGTCTATAAAAACTTCGACTCTGAGCGTTTATTTAGATTCCTTTTACCTATGTATAACCTGCTGTCGGCTATGTGAAATTCGTATAATATATGTAGCTTGATGTGAGCTTTAAGTTCCTTACTTTATTTCGCTTAAGGATTATCCGACACTATATTTTTATATAAAAAAGTCAAATGTAACGTTAATGTAACGACACGTTCCAATTTTCGAAATGTAACTGTAACGCGTTCCTTTCGCATTACAGGAACTTGTAACGGGAACTCGTTCCAAAATTGGCAAGGAACGAGGAACGAGCTTTCGTTCCTGTGGTAGAGGAACGTGTACAACACTGGTTACTTCTGATAATGTTACAGTGATTTTTGTATATGTGTGTATATATCTCTGCTACGCGTTCCTTTGTACTGGTTATTACCCCCCCGCTACGTAATGCCTATATGGCGATGTAGGTAATCTGTAAATAAATAAATAATAATAATAATAATAATAATAATAATAATAATAATAATAATAATAATAATAATAAGATACTAATAATGATAATAATTTGTTCCAGCCTCAAGACGTACGGGTACAGGGAAACCGCTCAAAAAACTGTCATGAACAGTTTGACTCATACAATGCAACAGCGACATGCAATACAAATACATCCGACACAATTACGGCTTCCTGTTTCAGAAGAGAAAAAAAAGGCATATCACATAGCAATACTTACAAGAACAAACACAGTCCTATGCACACTTAATGTGCAGGCTGCGCAAGTGGCTACCTCAGGAAAACATACTTGCGCACATTTAAGGACATTATATGTGAAATAATAGCGCAAATGATAAAATAATACTGCAAAATGCTGAAAGGCTGCTTAATTACATCAGCACGGGCTTAGAATATTCATGTTCACTAAACACCGTAAAACCATCGCACTAACTCTCTTTAAAACACAAAACCTAAACTTCCGAACCGGACAAAAATAAACGTGCTCATTCAGACCGAAATTCACGCATCGCTTCTGAGACGCAGGTTACTATCAGTCGGCAAATAGCAGACAAAATTATGAACTTTTCCTTTAGCTACAACATGCTATGAGCATGAGCCACATGAGGAAAAAAAGGTTCGGTTCCTCATGAGAGGAGTGAAGGAAGAACATTTCGCTGGACTTGCGCGCAACCCGCCGACGACGGTCTCTGAATTCGTTTCGGAGGCCACTACCATCGAGAAGGTGCTAGAAATCCGGAACAGGCAATACAACCGCCGCATGCCTACGACGAGCTACGCGGATGTTCAAGAGCTGGGAACCAACGACCTGCGTGAGACGATCAGAGCGGTCGTGCGTGAGGAGCTGCAGAAGATTGCAGAAGGGTTGTAAGGCGGGCTAGTTGGTATAGATTCATATTGAAATATTGTAGAAGATGTTCCCCAGAGCTGCAGAAGATGTTCCCCAGATCGCAACCTCAAGTGGATTCCATAGCCGAGGTAGTTCGTGAAGAACTCCAGCAGTCGCTTGGCACCCCTGAGCCACCACAGTCTCAGCCGCAGGCACTGAGCTACGCTGCTGCAGCCCGCCGCAGCGCACCCCCCTCCACGCCCTCGTCGGGACGCCGCACAGCCACACTACCGTCGCCACACGCCGCCGCCGCCAGCACCACCGCCATCTCGCCCGCCTGTCGGCCAGCGCTACACGCCCAGGAAGACCGACATCTGGCGCGCTCCCGACCACCACCCACTATGCGACCACTGCGGAGAAGCCGGGCACAAGCACCGGCGCTGCCAATACCGCCAGATGGGACTGCATGGTTTCGCCATCGACGCGCCGCATCCACAGCGGGGTGAAAGACCACGCGACATCGTCGACTACCTCGCAGGTGCTCAGTGGACGCCCCGAGGATCTTCCCGTTCACCATCACCAGGCCGCTACACCTCACCGCATCGCAGGCAGTACGCCAGCCGTGCTCGGGGCCGATCTCCCAGCCCTTACCCGGGAAACTGGGCAGCAAACGATGGAGGTGCGCTTGCTGTACGACGAACTACCGAAGATCCTTCGCCGACGGCGTCGACGACACCGCGACGGTATCTGAAGAACACACCGGAAGCAGGCCGGAGCCCTGAAGTCGAAACTTCGCGGCCGGAAGAAGACCTGATGACGCCATGTGGAAGCAGCGGAGCAAACCGACGTAGCATTGATCCAATGCCGCGACCCAACCGCAACGCCAGACGAAGAACTAGCGACCTCGACGTAAAATATTCGACGGCCACAACGTCATCGCTCTCGTCGACACTGGAGCCGACTATTCCGTCGTCAGTGGGCCTTTCGCGACGAAGCTGAAGAAAGTGAAGACTGCTTTGGAAGGCCCCGAAATCAGGACCGCTGGAGGCCATCTAATAACGCCGGCTAGAGTTTGCACAGCAATAGTCACCATCAATAACCCGACTTATCCTGCCAGCATTTTAATCCTACAGCACTGCTCCAGGGATGTGATACTTGGGATGGACTTCCTGAGACAACACGGCGCCGTCATCGACCTGAGGTGTGAGTCAATAACACTAACCTCACAAAAAGCGCTGCCGCCCCACACGACGCCGGGAAACCATGCATTGAATGTAATAGAAGAACAGGTCACCGTTCCGTCTCTCTCCAGCGTCACTATTTCCGTCGGCACCGCAACACCCGCAGACCTTGAAGGCGTCATCGAGGGCGATCAGCATCTGCTTGTGAGCCGTCAGATTTGCGTCTCAAGAGGCATCGCCGAGTTACGTGATAACAAAGTAAAGGTACGGCTGACAAACTTCTGCCACGAATATAGGCACCTCAACGTTGGTACGACGGTTGCCTACATCGAGAAATTCGTGGACATCGGCAATGCTTTCGCCCTCTCCGATGCTACCAAGCCTGCTTCGACGAATCGAGGTTCCGAAACAAATTTCGACGTCAACGCGAGCCTCCCGAAGCACAAGCAAGATTAGCTCAAAACTCTGCTCCTGCGATTCAAAGACTGCTTCTCGGCGTCGTCACGAATTCGACAGACCCCAGTCGCGAAACATCGCATCATAACAGAAGAAAGTGCTCGACCAGTTCGACAGAGCCCGTACCGAGTATCAACGCGCGAACGCGAGGCCGTGAAGAAACAAGTCGACGAAATGCTACGCGACGACATAATCCAGCCGTCCAAGACTTCCTGGGCGTCTCCCGTGGTGTTGGTGAAGAAGAAGGACGGGACGCTACGTTTCTGCGTCGACTATCGTCGCCTGAACAAGATCACGAAGAAGGACGTGTACCCCCTCCCACGGATAGACGACGCCCTGGATCGACTCCACAACGCAAAGTACTTATCGTCGATGGACCTCAAGACAGGCTACTGGCAGATCGAAGTCGACGAGAGAGACCGAGAAAAAACTGCTTTCATAACTTCAGACGGCCTGTTCGAGTTCAAGGTAATGCCTTTTGGTCTTTGCTCGGCCCCCGCGACCTTCCAACGCGTTATGGATACCGTATTGGCCGGCTTGAAGTGGCAGACTTGCCTTGTGTACTTGGATGACGTCGTTGTATTTTCCTCGAACTTCGACGAACACCTGCGGCGCCTTGAAGCTGTACTTCAAGCAATCAAGACCTCCGGGCTCACCCTCAAGCCAGAAAAGTGCCTACGAGGAACTCTTGTTCTTGGGCGACGTGATAAACAAGTCCGGAGTACGTCCCGACCCGCAGAAGACAACCGCCATCGCTACATTCCCGCCACCCGCCGACCGTGCGTCGATTTCTCGGCCTGTACGGCGGTTCGTCAAAAATTTCGCCCGCATCGCCAGCCACTCACTAACCTTACCAGGACCGACGTCGAGTTCAAGTGGGAAACGCCGCAGGAGGAAGCATTTCAGGAACTCAAACGATGCCTGCAGACGCCTCCGTTACTTGCGCATTTCGACGAAGACGCCGAAACAGAAATATACACCGACGCAAGCACTGTAGGACTCGGCGCCGTTCTTGTGCAGAGGACTGACAGACTCTAAGGGGTCATCAGTAGAGGCGGGATTTTTAGGCACTAAAAATCGCGTTTTAGGCGCCAAAAATAGGCAGGAAAAACACAGTTTTAGGCCCCCAAAATCGTAAATATAGACACAATAAATTTTTACAAAAACTCAAATTTTCGAATGAGGACGTGCGCGACCTGGTCTACGACAGGAAAGTAAACAAATGTTATATTTTATGATGGCACAAAGGCGTTAATGATTTAACATAGCCATGAAATGGTCCCTTTTCGGGCACGGTTTCCAGAACACGGTCTCTCCTTTTATTGTCCAGAATGGTAAGTTAAGTGTCCACCATCGAATAAACACGCTCCTGGGTCTGTTTCTTTACGGCATGGCTGGGAAGGGCATCACAGGATCCAATAGCCAGACCGCTAAAAGGCCAGATCTTAAGGGTCTGCTAGCCTCGTATTGGCCGGGTCTAATAGCGCAGGGTCAATTTCTCCTCTTTGTGTGAACATTATAAAGGGCCCCTTACCAGGTTTGAGCATTTCGAGCTAGAAGTGGAATGCATGCACTGCGCGCTAACGATCACGTCTGCCAAGATTTGCAACGCTACGCTCCCCGGAAGGAGGTGAAATGTCAGACTGAACGCCACTTGCCCTTGATCTCACGGACGCGCGCACCAATGTGGGGGAGGTGAAGTTCAACAAGGAATGGTCCTGCGTATGTCACAGTAGTACATGAAACTGCGAGAATTATTCGAGGCTACATGTGTAATTTGTGCAATCTGATGCTTAAATAGAAGAATGAAAGTTAATAGAAATATTAAAACATACAAACAGAATGTGTGCCTGTTTTTCTTTAGTTTTTTTCTTCGAATAGAGAGTGATGCGAGACTTAGCTGCCTATATTTCTTTTGTGTTCGTGTTCTCGCCGTTCCCGCGTCGTGCCGGCGCCAGCCCTGACAATTCTTAGCATATTTTTTGGTGCAACGTCCCTTACAGCAGTTCCAGCGGTGTGACGAGCTGTGTCGTGGTAAGGATACAGGATCCATGCCAGCCTCTCCAAAGGCATAGAGGGATCCATCCCACAGAAACAGGCAGTACACTATAGAGCGAACGCCGAAACGATACAACACCGCTTGTGCGCACGACCTGGCTTGGGCATGTCATGTGCACAGAGTGTAATCTTGCATGCGCATGGCGTGTTGATGCGTCAACGTCGTGTGATCTTCTGGCTCCGAGTTTCGCTGATACCGAAGAGGGCAGGGAAGGAATTTGGCTTGCGAGTGGCAAAGGTTTCAAGCTCACCTACCGGCATCATGCTTTCGCGGCTCGTAATGAACCAATTAAAAAGATCTTGTAGTACAAAGCTCTTCATTCCACACGCAAACACTTCCAGTATCTGACTAAAATTTCTCATGTGGCCTGGTGAAGCGCCCTTTAAGAGTAAATTACAAACAATACAAAAGCCATGTGCACATATGATTTTTTTTACCTACTTTCTACTTTCCCCTGACGGCAGTCCATGGTTTCGCATTCGTTCTCCATATTGCTGCTGCTGCGCGCAGGCACCTCCTGTTTTCTGCCCCCCCCACCACGCCCAAGTCTTCAAGGAGGTGCTTCAATTCCATGGGAACACTGGACTGGAAAACCGGCGGTAAAAGCCGCCCGCCGCGTCCTCGGCCATAGACGCCACTCTCCTCTTCTTCACCTCTCCTCTTCCCGCCTTTATTTTCCTCTCCCCATTCCACTGTACACGCTGGGACGTGCTCCAATTTAGGGTTGCAGAAATAGCGTCTTTGCCTCTCCCCTGCTCCAACCGCTCGCGCCATGTCAGTACTGTGGGGTAAGGTGGCCGGCGCGTCCCATTTCACTGCTGCTACCGGTTGCTTCCCGGGTGTTTGTTGAAGTAGGGAACTAGGCTGTTGCACCCCATAAAGTTGCGAAACGTCAATTTTGCCCGGTAACATGAATTACGGTCTGAAACTCTACTTGAAAGCAAAATTTGAGGCTAAATAGCGTTCATATAGGCACCAATTTTGAAAATAGGCATTTATGGGCACTTATAGACATTTA
>JALIZH010025828.1:0-22887 GCA_030522465.1 Rhipicephalus appendiculatus | reverse complement strand
TTATAATGGTCGTCTTCACTCACATCAACGAAATCTGGGAAACTGGCCACGTCCCACCCGAGTGGCGGGAGGCGTCTGTCATACTCATCCCCAAGCCGGGCAAACCCCTAGCTTTAGGCTCACTTCGCCCCATCTCGCTCACGTCCTGTGTGGGTAAGGTGGCTGAGCATGTCATCCTCAAACGAGCCACGAAATTCGTAGAGGAGCGACAAATACTACCGCTCAACCAAATCGGCTTCCGTCCGTCTATGTCAACACAGGACGTCATGCTGATGCTGAAACACGAGCTTCTTGCCAAACCCACTAGAGACACGAGAGCCATCTTAGCGCTCGATCTCGAGAAAGCATTCGACCGAGTAAAGCACTCACACATTCTTGCCTCTATTAGGGAGGCCGGACTAGGAACACGTTTCTATAATTATGTTAGCTCGTTTCTTCGAGATAGGAAAGCTACCTTGAAACTAGGCTCATTGGGCTCACGGCAATTCAACTTAGGACCGAGAGGCACACCCCAAGGGGCTGTAGTCTCTCCGTTCCTATTTAACCTATCCATGCGCGCACTTTCGCGGCAACTCTCACAAATCGACGGCATCGGGCATGCCTTCTACGCCGACGACATTACAGTCTGGTGTACGGGGGACAACGACGGCCGTATCGAAGAAAGACTGCAAGACGCAGTAAACACGGTACAAGAGTTTCTACGGCAGGCCGGTCTCTCCCTATCGGCAGAGAAATCGGAGCTACTACTTCACCGCCCCAAATACAAGGCACGTAAAGACGTTTACTCAGAAATCAACCTCCTTACAGCAGACGGCTCACCCATCCCCACGGTAGGGCAAGTACGCATTTTGGGCATGATTATAGAAGCCAACGGCAGTAATGCCGCCAGCGTAACACGCATCTCGAAAAAGGCCGACGCAATGGCAAAACTTATCAATAGAGTGTCCAACAAACGCGCGGGACTGTCTGAGGAGAATCTCCGAAGACTCTTCCACGCGTTTCTCATGAGTCACATCAACTACGTAGCCCTCGCCCACCTGTGGCAGAAAGGGGACGAGAACCGTCTCGACGTAATCATTCGCCGGTGTGTTAAACAGGTCCTCGGGTTACCAGGCAACACCCGCACTGTAAAGCTCAATGAGCTAGGTATACACAACACCTTCAACGAAATTGTTGAAGCGCAGAAATTATCACAACTTGTAAGGCTGTCTTCCACTGAGGCTGGGCGACGATTATTGGCACACCTCGGGCTCCAATCTCCCGTTACCCAACAAAGACAATGCCAGCTCCCCGAGGAGTTGCGCGCTAAATTCACAGTATCCCCGATACCCCGAAACATGCACCCCACACATAATGCGGGGAGAAGGCAGGCACGGGCGCGAGCCCTGCTCAGTACCGCAGCCGCTATGGAGGATAACGTGGCCTTCGTAGACGCAGCGCAGTACGGTTGCTCGGATCACTTTGTATCAGTAGTCACCACACTTAAAGGCGATCATTTGTCGTCACTGACTTTATTACACGCGAACGCAGATCGCGCTGAACAGGTTGCGGTAGCACTCGCTCTTGCTACCACCAACCGCACAGCTATTTAGACAGACTCGCGAGCAACCGCCCGAGCCTTCATGACGGGTTCGGTATGCCGGGAAGCCGCTCGAGTTCTCTCTGCTGCCAATTTGACAGACAAAAAACACATCATCTGGTTCCCGGCACACGTTGGCCGAAACGTACACGGAACCATCCTTAATGCCAACGAGTTGGCACACTCCCGGGCGCGAGGTCTTACATTTCACGTCAGGGAGAGCCACTCGGAGGCTGAGGACGCAACCTGGTACTACCGAGATCCCCTTCTAACCTTTCATGAAATTTGCAAGCACTATCAGTTGGAACGGCAGATGTTCCCCCCTCCCGCATCCACATCTAAACAGAGCTCAGTCTATCACTCAGTCTACCAGCTACAGACGGAGGCATACGCTTCTCCTCTTAAATGTTCTAAATACATGGATGGTATAGAGCCGGGCTGCCCTCGCTGTGGCAACCCGCGTTGCACTTTACAACACATGCTGTGGCAATGTCCTGCACTGCGCGAGAGCTCCGGGTCTCCCTCTACGGAGGAGGACTGGCGATATCTGCTCGCTAGCAACGAGAAAGAAGACCAGCTAAGGGCTATCCAGAGAGCCCATGACATGGTCGAGGAGATGCATCTCCCCGTCCCGTCGTGGGTGCGGCCCGCCGATGTCGCCCCCCTAAGGGGGGGAGTGAGCGTCGTCTCCGGATCTAAATAAAGTTCTTTGCCTGCCTGCCTGTTTCACCATCGTGAATTGTGAAATGACAACCATCATTCTAGCGCAGCACGGGCGCTTTGTCTAAGGTAGCAGTAGACGTTCTTCCCTCGCGGCGCCGGCGCAAAAAAAAAAAAAAAAAAAAAAAAAAAAAAAAAACAACGGCAGATTCCACGCATTGTGGGAATCGATGTATAATGCGAAGCAGCCAGCAAGGAGCAAATACTGCTGTACATAATATTCATGTCATGATTTACATGTTAGGACATGTAATTTAATTATGTTCTTCATACAGTCACGTCGCGCAATACCAATTTTAGTGTACATCAAGCTAGCGAACTGGACGCAAGCGCACCGTGAGCGTGGCCGTGTCACGTAAATGGGATTGTAGATGACATGCATGCCATGATATTCATGTTACCACCTGCCACTTATGTTCGATATACAGTCACTTCCCGCAATACAAACTTTGGTGTATATCAAGCTAGCGAAACGGCTGTGAGCGCGCCATGATCGCGGCATGCAAGTAATGTCGGACATGACAAGTCACGATTTCCATATTACCACTTGTCATTTATCTTCGTCATAGAGTCACGTCACTCAATCCCAAATTTCGTGTATATCAAGCTAACGAAACCGCCCGAGCGCGCCATGAGCGTGGCATGCAAGTCATGTCGCACGACATGTCATGATTTCCATATTACCACTTGTCATTTATGTTCGTCATACAGTCACGCCACTCAATCCCAAATTTGGTGTATATCAAGGTAACGAAATGGCCCGAGCGCGCCATGAGCGTGGCATGCAAGTCATGTCGCACATGACATGTCATAATTTCCATATTACAACTTGTCATTTATGCTGGTAATACAGCCACATCACTCAATACCAAATTTGGTGTATATCAAACAAGCGAAACGGCCGCGAGCGTGCCATGAGCGTGGCATGCAAGTCATGTTGCACATGACATATCATGATTTCCATAGGACCACTAGGCATTTACGTTCGTCATACAGTCACGTCCCAAAGTACCAAATTTGGTGTATATCAAGCTAATGAAACGGCCGTCAGCGCGCCATAAGCGTGGCATGTAAATCATGTTGTATATGACACGCAGGTCATGATTTTCATATTACCACCTGTCTTTTTTGTTGGTCATGCAGAAATGTCTCATCGTACCCATTTTTGGATACATCAAGTTAACAAAACGGCCTCAGGAGCACTATGGCCATGGCGTATAAATCATACTTTTCATGACAAGTTAATCATGATTTTAATGATATGACCAGTCATTCATGTTTGTCATACAGTCATGTTACACCATACCAATTTTGGTATAAATCCAATTAACGATACAGCCAGGAAGAGCACGAAGTCGTAGGCGGCTAGATAGATAGATAGATAGATAGATAGATAGATAGATAGATAGATAGATAGATAGATAGATAGATAGATAGATACGCTCAAAGTCGCCGAAGTTCGCCAAGAAATGCTTCGCATTTAAATAAAAAATAAAACAAAAAACAACCGGCAGATCCCACGCACTGTGGGAATCGATGTAATGCGAAGCAGCCAAATCATGCTTTACAAAATTTGCATGTCATGTTTTACATGTTAGGACCTATCATTTATGTTCTTCATACATTCACGTCGCGCAATACCAAATTTGGTGTATATCAAGCTAACGAAACGGCCGCGAGCGCGCCATGAGCGTGGCATGCAAGTCATGTCGCACATGACAAGTCATGATTTCCATATTACCACTGATGATTTATGTTCGTCATACAGTCACGTCACTCAATACCAAATTTGGTGTATATCAGGCTAACGAAACGGCCGCGAGCGCGCCATGAGCGTGGCATGCAAGTCATGTCGCACATGACAAGTCATGATTTTCATATTACCACTGGTCATTTTTGTTCGTCATACAGTCACGTCACTCTATCCCAAATTTGGTGTATATCAATCTGGTTAACCTCCCGGCCTTCCTCTTCATCTCTCTCTCTCTGGTGTATATCAAGCTAACCAAACGGCCGGGAGCGCGCCATGAGCGTGGCAGGTAAATCATGCTTTTCATGACAAGCTAGTCATGATTTTCATGATATGACCAGCCATTTATGTTCGCAATACGGTCATATTATGCCATACCAAATTTGGTATAAATCCCATTAACGATACGGCCAGGAGAGCACGAAGTCGTGCTAGATAGCTAGATAGATAGATAGATAGCTAGATAGATAGATACGCTCAAAGTCGCCGAAGTTCGCTAAGAAATGCTTCGCATTTAAAAACGGCACGCGGTGTAAGGCGCTCGCGGCGTTCGGCGCGCATTGCGCAAAAAAACAAGGTGCGCGGCGCAAAAACAGAAGTGAGCTTCTCGCAAAGCGCAGAACCTCGGGGTGAGCACATGGATTACGTCTGCAACGCCAAGCAGCCGCCGACAACGACGATGCTGCAATAAGGCGCTGGAAACGACTCCGTAGATCTCGCTGCCATGCGCGCATCAAAGGAGTTGGTCGATCGACCCTAAGAGCAATGCGTAGCTTTGTGGCAGTGTCTGCTAGTTCTTCCGCATACGCCGTCTCAAAGGACGCCCTTTCAACTGAGCAGTGTCACGGCCACAAAGACTTTAGATGGGGACACTTCTCGGCTTTCATGCAAGACGCGATCGACCAGATAAAGTAACAACGGCACGCGTCTGTTGGTCCGCTGACGGCAGCGGATATCTATCGGCGGGAAGACGCAACTCAAAGAGAGAAAATGCTTTCTGCACCGTTCCTATAGCAACCGACGTGTTCGGCGGCAACGCCGGTGTCCACCGCATGTCGCGCTTTCCGCGCGCGCGAGACGCGGTATGAGTTTCCAACTGAAGTTGCTGGCGTGTCATAGCCATGTTGTCAAATTCCGCCATTAGCCTGATTTGATTGGTCACGCGAGGTCGTTCGTCTTGTGGCGCTGTAATAGCGTTACGACACAGGAATTCGCGATGACGTAACGTGAAAAAAAATGTTTTTTTTCCCGAAGAAGCCCTTCACCATGCTCTGCCATGTATAAAGAAAGGTTTGGACTGAATAACGAAACCGAAATATGGTACTAAGCTGTGCGTACGATGAAGTTGCGGTTTGTCGAAACTACTGCTCGCTTGACGAAGAACCGCCATGTCTGTAACATGATTGGACATTGAACTCATGGTGGTCGTTGCGTCACAGGGCCTCACTCTTTGTCGCGTCAATTTGACGTTGCGTGACGTAGCGTACCGCCATATTTGCTGCTTAAAATGTGAGAACGACGAAGTGCCCCAAATTGGCCGCCATTTTGTTGTAAATTGAGTTGCTCGCGGTTGCTCGTTCGATGTGTCGCCTCCCATACGTATGAGTAGAGGTCATTCCGTAAATTACTTTGCTAGCATGTTTCGGTTAATATTATCACAAAGTAGTGTATGTAAAGTTTGCTTGTAAAAATAAAAGCTTGTTACTTCATTTGACTTGTTCGAAGTTGTGGTCCTCGCCGCAAGAGAACGCTTCATATGCGACAGAAAATGGCGCTGTCCTTCGTAGTTGGAGCTGCTGGAGCGAAAATAATTCCGCGATAAGCGCGATACTTTTGCAATGCCCGATGAATCGTTTCGACTGCGGTGGCGGCTGACGACAAGCATGGTGCGACGACTGCGCGGGAAGCTTCGCCAGGACCTGGAGAGGCGGCGTACGGGCACGAAGAACAGCCCCGACCATTGACCTGCAAGTGCTTTGCGCCCTTCGCTTCATCGCCACCGGCATTTACCACGGCGCGATGGCAAATGACGAGGACGTGGCGACGAGCCTGTCCAGTGCGAGTCGCACGATTAATGCTGTCGGGGAAGCGATCGTCGGCGTTATGTGGATCACCTTCCTGCCGGCGCGGAGGAGCCGGCCGCGGCGAAGGAAGGCTTCGTCCACATGGATTCAAGGTCTCAAGGCTGCCTACTTTTCCAGAAACGACTTTTACACCCTCAACGTCGCAGTGGTGAGGACAAATTTAATCTTATTTAAAGTTGTGCATGCCGTTAGTAGAGAATGGGAAGGAGGAACTTGAAAGACAGCTTTTGGCCACTGCCCCATTTTTTAACGACATTTACCGTGGCTCGAACTTCAGTGATAGTAAAGAACGCCGTATTCGCGGTAAACAAAGCTTACGTCACTATTTAGCTTCGATAGAAGTGACTTGATGACACACACAGAAAAAAAGGTTCATCGTGCTTCATACTTGATCGCGGTACACGCCTTGTATTGAAGAGATGTAATCCATGAAAGGAAACCAGACGTACTGGGTGCGCCCCAATTTCACAAACATTGATATGCAGGGAAGCAGTAACTGCCACGTATGAAATGAGAGATAAAGCTGTCGAAGCTGCGCTTCAAAATCAAATGTAGAGAAATAAGTTCGCTGCACCACTGAATTACGGTTGTACTGCGTGTGGCTGGCTGTATTGCTGTTGCCGACTTTCTTCCACTGCACACAACACTTTGCAGGTATCTGACCAGCGTTGCGGATCACTGCTCTGGTACCTGAGTTTGTACACGACATCTTTGCGTGGAGGGCATCTGCTTTGAGCCGGTGCTTAGGCAGTGGACTTTGTGGTAGTTGATAGGTATGCAAGCTTGAGAATGCGTGTATGGTGTTTAACGTAGCCAAGGCATTAGTCATGGTTCTTTTATTACTTCCTGCGTGGTTCCCAACTTCTCAAGTTTGTTTTATCCTCTGAATTTCTGCCCCACATGTTAGTACTGGAAGCATACCCCAGTTGTACACTATCTTCTCTGGTAGCGCCAGTGTTCCCTTGATTGAAAAATCTCTCGGCCACCTATCTTACAAAACAAATCGCACTGAGAGCCCAGGCAGCACACTATAAACCATCTCGTTCTCAGTGTATAATTGCACCTTGTCTTTCTGTGGTCATGGGAAAGACTGCTAGTGCAATAGAAAAGTCAAGCATGAAAGAAACTTCCATGACGACATCGTGTGATCCTTTATTATAAAGTGGTGAAATAGTATAAATAGTAAACATGTCACGATACAGAAATGAAATGCTACATTCAGAGGCTATGTTGATTAAAAGAACGGATGAAATTGAACTGCCTTAAATGTGCATTCACAGAAACAAATCGTATGTATATAGAGGATAGCTTCTATGAAAAAAAGAAATACAAATAAGCAAGCACAGCCTAGTGCTATACAGAAATAAAATGAATTAACTGGCTTGACTCAAAGGTACTGCAGTCATGGTTCATAAAAATAACTAAAAACAATGCGAACCATTGCAAAAGAAAACTGCTTTCACTTTATATTTACAGCATAAGCACGACAAAACAAACGGGAAGCCAAGCCTTGAGTGCACGGCCCGCCTGCGGCCACCCCCCCCCCCCCCACAAATCAGTCCTATTCAAACAAATGAAACCACTACACCTTCTTCACCAAAGTCACTCGCCCCTCCTGGGCTATGAAAAAAGAAGTTAAAGGTTGCACTTCAGCATCTTTATTGTCCTTCCCCCTGACGAAGGAATCGAGCTGATTCTAAACCATTTGGAAATAAACCCATTTTTTCATTGGAGCCTTTGAAAGCTGTAATTAGCTAACCCAACCAGACATTCAGAAGTGGTGTAGCTCGGGCGAGTTGGTCATCCATGAACTTAGCTTGTATTAGCGCGGTACACATACGGAAGAAACATGACACAGACGTAAAGAGAAAGGTGGGCGCTAAACTTCCAACTGTTTGTTCCATGCCCTTCACACCCATCTTATACATGCTCAAAAAACACAATTCATCTTGCACATGATCACATTCGAAGACACGTCATTTCCTTTTCCGTCAAAGCAATTGATGGTGAGCTCACACACAAGTCTCCCATTTCTGCCATTGCTTCGGCTTCCTTTATTTCACGTGTGAGCTGATTCAGACAAGAAACAGACTTTCAGCAGGAGGGTTCTTAGCAGCACACTGCAAAGGTTGTGGGTGCTCCCCTAATCTGTTTAGCTGTATTGTTATCGGCCGGTCTAGGAATCAGCTCACGCGTGAAATAAAGGAAGCCGAAGCAATGGCAGAAATGGGAGACTTGTGTGTGAGCTCACCATCAATTGCTTTGAAGGAAAAGGAAATGACGTTTCTTCGAATGTGATCACGTGCAAGATGAATTGTGTTTTTTGAGCATGTATAAGATGGGTGTGAAGGGCATGGAACAAACAGTTGGAAGTTTAGCGCCCACCTTTCTCTTTACGTCTGTGTCATGTTTCTTCCGTATATGTACCGCGCAAATACAAGCTAAGTCCAACCAGACAAGCAATTTTGTGAATATGTCTATCTGCAGAAAAATGAAAAGGCAATACATATCGCTGACACAGTACCTTTTAAAAGAAGTGAGAGAGGTATGGTACATATTCAAGTGTATATTTATATTATGCTAATCAGAACACTGTCCTGCGCTCAGGACTCGGTGCATAACCTCTGCAACCTTGGCTGTTTGTCCCCAACCCTGGAGTACATCCTGCGGGATCCCCTCCTGCCCGATTCAACCGCACCCACTGATCACTGTGATGCGCCGTGGAACAGTGCGTTGGAGTCCTCACTGCCCGCTTTCGGTGCGTGCAGAGGTACAGAGCACTACTATGGCCCACTCTGCACGTCAAAGATCGCCGCAGTTTGCGTGGTGCTTCACAACCTCGGTGTTCGGCAGCAGCTGTCCGCGTCAGACAACATCCGTGGCACTGATCCTGAATGAGAAGATGCGGACTTTTACAGCAATAGCGACGATCCGGCAACAGTAGGCGGGACCACCTTCTGCAGCGGTTCACAGCTGGGCACCCTTGCATGTGACAGGCTTATATTCCTGCGAGATCTGCGCATAAACATGAAACAGAAGAAGCTCTTTTTTTTCTCAAAGCAAAGTAGCCACTTGCATTGTGTTCGATCCTGTGCCTATCACCTGTACTTGTGTTCAGCAGGAATTTCACACTGACAAAAGCTGCTTCCTTGTTCACGACAAGGTGGCCGCTTGCCTTGTGTTTCATCTGATACCTATCACATCTACGTGTGTTCTTGCAGAAATTGTATTCTGACAAAAGCTTCGTTGTATCCTTTCGTTGAGAGCATGCTAATTGTACCGGGCAGTTAAGCAAAAACATGCTCATCTCTGGCGAATCATCATAGGACTAGTTTCTTGAGGCCATAGTAACTCTGGAAAAAGCCCGCGTTATTTTATACCGGTGCATGCAACCTCAAACTTCATTCCAAAGCGTTGTTTTCAGCACTTTATTCACTATGCGAACCCAGTGAAAGACTTTCTATTACATATGACGGCTGTACGAATCTCACAGGTGCTGCACAAAAGCTCTATTCATTTAGTAGCCACTTCAACATGCAAGAGCACAAGCTTGCTCCTGTTGGAAATCTATGTAAATATTTAGAGTGCACAAAACGAACCAGTACAGAAAGCGGTGACGCGGACAGAGTGCTGTGTCATTCCTTTCTGTCCTGGTTTCTCTTGTACACTAAAAAAAGTTTACATGCAAGAGTAATGTGTAATATTTTAGAATATGCTGTGAGGCAATTTACTTTCTTCTGTAATGATTTTCCAAGTGCTCTGACGAAATCACCTTGGTTTTTTATAGCTCTTGAACAACGTTATGGTCCGTCTTTGCAATAATAAAAAGCCGTCAAGTTGTCTGATTGTTTATATCATTGTCTCATCATTCACTGCTGCCAACAACAAAGGATGCGTCTAATATTGTGCCAGCCAGTTTTGAAAGAAGTACATCTACAAAAAAGACCTTTGTTTGCATGCAGTTTGTAAATTTCTTAGTGCTACCAGTGCAAAGTAACACCAACTGTGTAAAATGCAATCCCTTTTCTTTATCTGAGGCCGTTATACACTTCTTATTCGTGTGTTGTAAGCAAGATTCGCCTCAAGACCATATCTTTCAGATTGAATTGATCGTGCATTACATGAGGTCCTGAAACTTAGCTCTTATTGCACGTACGTCTGTATATTTACACGATTGTAATTTATTTTGCAGTAGTCCGTAAGCATCCTTATCATAAAATTGGCCGCGTATCTGCGTGCTTCGCTGCAAATGTCGTCGAAAGACGATAGTCTTGTGCCGACTGCACTGCATGAGCGGCATGAGTACCACAATTTAGTAGCTGGGCTAGCCGCTGGGCTCGTTTTTCGGACGTTTTCCGGGCGCGCTTAGACGGACGCCGGCGTTTCTCCGCTGAAATTTGGTCGTCGGTCTTTTCTCTGCGTTCTCTGATCATGTCTTGTAGAGTGGGTCGTATTTCATCAAGCGGCCATATATGTTTTGCCTTGCCTGAGACAGCGCTCTTCTACGATGAATCAGCCGCATCTGGCTGGCATTGATAAAACAGAAGAGGACGCCATCTACAGCGCTACCGGGGAACATCGGCTTGTGTTGAACAATGCTGCTGCCAGGTGGCAGCACCACAGCCAGCCACAGCGTCGAAGTTAAATCACTGGGCGGAGACTTGTTTTTTACACAGCAGCGCCGCGTAATAAACACTAGGATCTTTATAATTACGTATCTATAGATTTTGTTTTAAAGGAACACTGTGAATAGTACTAAGGTATTGATGTTGTGCCTCAGGTATGCGTAATATTTGATTTTTAATTGCCCACGCTCACCCGTATGAACACATGCTTCCTTGGTCAAGATTGGAGGTCGTAAGGCAGGGGGTTAAAGTTTGGCCAGCTAGCTGAATCGTGTGACGTGCCGACAAACAGACAAACAGACAGACAGACAGACAGACCAAAATTTCTCCGTTTAGGTATCCCAAGAAAGACTATCGTCTTTAAAATATAACACAATCTCAATGATCACGACAGTTCAGGATCATAGTTCCCACATCGTAGACATAAATAGCACGACTCGCTGTAGGGCTAGTTTGCACTTATCAAAACAAATAACACCATCTCAATGATCACGACAGTTCAGGATCATAGTTCCCGCATCGTAGACATAAATAGCACGACTCGCTGTAGGGCTAGTTTGCACTTATCAAAACAGATAACACAATCTCAATGATCACGACAGTTCAGCATCATAGTTCCCGCATCGTAGACATAAATAGCACGACTCGCTGTAGGGCTAGCTTGCACTTATCAAAACAGATAACACAATCTCAATGATCACGACAGTTCAGGATCATAGTTCCCGCATCGTAGACATAAATAGCACGACTCGCTGTAGGGCTAGTTTGCACTTATCAAAACAGATAACACCATCTCAATGATCACGACAGTTCAGGATCATAGTTCCCGCATCGTAGACATAAATAGCACGACTCGCTGTAGGGCTAGTTTGCACTTATCAAAACAGATAACACAATCTCAATGATCACGACAGTTCAGGATCACAGTTCCCGCATCGTAGACATAAATAGCACGACTCGCTGTAGGGCTAGTTTGCACTTATCAAAACAGGATAACACCATCTCAATGATCACGACAGTTCAGGATCATAGTTCCCGCATCGTAGACATAAATAGCACGACTCGCTGTAGGGCTAGTTTGCACTTATCAAAACAGATAACACAATCTCAATGATCACGACAGTTCAGGATCACAGTTCCCGCATCGTAGACATAAATAGCACGACTCGCTGTAGGGCTAGTTTGCACTTATCAAAACAGATAACACAATCTCAATGATCACGACAGTTCAGGATCATAGTTCCCGCATCGTAGACATAAATAGCACGACTCGCTGTAGGGCTAGTTTGCACTTATCAAAACAGATAACACAATCTCAATGATCACGACAGTTCAGGATCATAGTTCCCGCATCGTAGACATAAATAGCACGACTCGCTGTAGGGCTAGTTTGCACTTATCAAAACAGATAACACCATCTCAATGATCACGACAGTTCAGGATCATAGTTCCCGCATCGTAGACATAAATAGCACGACTCGCTGTAGGGCTAGTTTGCACTTATCAAAACAGATAACACCATCTCAATGATCACGACAGTTCAGGATCATAGTTCCCGCATCGTAGACATAAATAGCACGACTCGCTGTAGGGCTAGTTTGCACTTATCAAAACAGATAACACCATCTCAATGATCACGACAGTTCAGGATCATAGTTCCCGCATCGTAGACATAAATAGCACGACTCGCTGTAGGGCTAGTTTGCACTTATCAAAACAGATAACACCATCTCAATGATCACGACAGTTCAGGATCATAGTTCCCGCATCGTAGACATAAATAGCACGACTCGCTGTAGGGCTAGTTTGCACTTATCAAAACAGATAACACCATCTCAATGATCACGACAGTTCAGGATCATAGTTCCCGCATCGTAGACATAAATAGCACGACTCGCTGTAGGGCTAGTTTGCACTTATCAAAACAGATAACACAATCTCAATGATCACGACAGTTCAGGATCACAGTTCCCGCATCGTAGACATAAATAGCACGACTCGCTGTAGGGCTAGTTTGCACTTATCAAAACAGATAACACCATCTCAATGATCACGACAGTTCAGGATCATAGTTCCCGCATCGTAGACATAAATAGCACGACTCGCTGTAGGGCTAGTTTGCACTTATCAAAACAGATAACACCAATCTCAATGATCACGACAGTTCAGGATCATAGTTCCCGCATCGTAGACATAAATAGCACGACTCGCTGTAGGGCTAGTTTGCACTTATCAAAACAGATAACACAATCTCAATGATCACGACAGTTCAGGATCATAGTTCCCGCATCGTAGACATAAATAGCACGACTCGCTGTAGGGCTAGTTTGCACTTATCAAAACAGATAACACCATCTCAATGATCACGACAGTTCAGGATCATAGTTCCCGCATCGTAGACATAAATAGCACGACTCGCTGTAGGGCTAGTTTGCACTTATCAAAACAGATAACACCAATCTCAATGATCACGACAGTTCAGGATCATAGTTCCCGCATCGTAGACATAAATAGCACGACTCGCTGTAGGGCTAGTTTGCACTTATCAAAACAGATAACACAATCTCAATGATCACGACAGTTCAGGATCATAGTTCCCGCATCGTAGACATAAATAGCACGACTCGCTGTAGGGCTAGTTTGCACTTATCAAAACAGATAACACAATCTCAATGATCACGACAGTTCAGGATCATAGTTCCCGCATCGTAGACATAAATAGCACGACTCGCTGTAGGGCTAGTTTGCACTTATCAAAACAGATAACACAATCTCAATGATCACGACAGTTCAGGATCATAGTTCCCGCATCGTAGACATAAATAGCACGACTCGCTGTAGGGCTAGTTTGCACTTATCAAAACAGATAACACCAATCTCAATGATCACGACAGTTCAGGATCATAGTTCCCGCATCGTAGACATAAATAGCACGACTCGCTGTAGGGCTAGTTTGCACTTATCAAAACAGATAACACAATCTCAATGATCACGACAGTTCAGGATCATAGTTCCCGCATCGTAGACATAAATAGCACGACTCGCTGTAGGGCTAGTTTGCACTTATCAAAACAGATAACACAATCTCATCAAAACATATAACACAATCTCAATGATCACGACAGTTCAGGATCATAGTTCCCGCATCGTAGACATAAATAGCACGACTCGCTGTAGGGCTAGCTGGCACTTATCAAAACAGATAACACAATCTCAATGATCACGACAGTTCAGGATCATAGTTCCCGCATCGTAGACATAAATAGCACGACTCGCTGTAGGGCTAGCTGGCACTTATCAAAACATATAACACCATCTCAATGATCACGACAGTTCAGGATCATGGTTCCCGCATCGTAGACATAAATAGCACGACTCGCTGCAGGGCTAGTTGGCACATTACTTCAAATAAACTGGGCACTGAACCGCCACCACAACAAAAAAGACAGAAGAAACAGAAGGAGCATTAACAGTACTTGCAATGTTGTGCAGCTCCTTATCTTCACTATCGGCAGCGCCTTTGGACGCCACACGCCTTGTGGAACAAGGGGCCGCCGCAGCCCAACACGGAGCCGACGTGCACAACTGTAATGATGCCGGCGTCGCCAAATAAAACGCATCTCCGCCTGTTCTCCTGCAATAAGCACGTGCATAGCTGAAACGTCAAGACCACCCGATTGAAACGCAAGTTTACCTGATTGCGCTGCGATTCCTCGCCTCGGGATCGCGCTGCCAACACTTTCCTTCTCCGCATCGACCTTCTGCTGGGGACCAGTCGGTAAAGGCGCTCTGTCAGCGTCTGCCACAGCTCCCGTCGTACCAGCGGCAGCAAGTCGCCCTCCAATTATGGGGACGATCAGTAATAAAATCTAACATCGCGGCCCACTGTTCGGCGCTCAGTCACAACAAACAAAACACCCCACAAAATAACGATGCACGCAATGTCGACGCTGGCTTGACTGGTTCGCTTAGTGGCTAAAAAAGTTGCTATGGCTTCGCTAAATTGCAGACGATATCGTCTAATTCACGACTTTAAAGCCACACGCTTCACTTTCGTTTTGTTTTATTGTTGTTGCGTTTACAATTAAAGAAACAAAGTGGTACCTAATTGCACGTTTCTTTGTATTTCATGACACCCTTACGTCACGTCTCGCAAGCAGTTCGTGCGTTTTCGTCACCATTGTGTACACGTCACGCCTACGTAAAATTCGACAGAAAATGGCGGAAGTCCAGAATAGCACCCCAGGGGTGCTATTCTGGACATTGTCAAATTCCGCCATGTTGTCAAATTCCGCCATTAGCCTGATTTGATTGGTCACGCGAGGTCGTTCGTCTTGTGGCGCTGTAATAGCGTTACGACACAGGAATTCGCGATGACGTAACGTGAGAAAAAAAAGTTATTTTTTTCCGATGTAGCCGTTCACCGTGCTCTGCCATGTATAAAGAAAGGTTTGGACTGAATAACGAAACCGAAATGTGGTGCTAAGCTGTGCGTACGATGAAGTTGCGGTTTGTCGAAACTACTGCTCGCTTGTCGATGAACCGTCATGTCTGTAACATGATTGGACATTGAACTCATGGTGGTCGTTGCGTCACAGGGCCTCACTCTTTGTCGCGTCAAAATGACGTTGCGTGACGTTGCATCCTGCCAAATTTGCTGCTTAAAATGTGAGAACGACGAAGTGCCCCAAATTGGCCGCCATATTGTTGTAAATTGAGTTGCTTGCGGTTGCTCGTTCGATGTGTCGCCTCCCATACGTATGAGTAGAAGTCATTCTGTAAATTACTTTGCTAACATGTTTCGGTTAATATTATCACAAAGTAGTGTATGTAAAGTTTGCTTGTAAAAATTCATACTTCATTTGACTTGTTCGATGTTGTGGTTCTCGCCGCAAGAGAACGCTTCATATGCGGCAGGAAATGGCGCTGTCCTTCGTCGTGCGGTAGTTGGAGGTGCAGAAGCGAAAGTAATTCCGCGATAAGCGCGATACTTTTGCAATGCCCGATGAATCGTTTCGACTGCGGTGCCGGCTGACGACAAGCATGGTGCGATGACTGCGCGGGAAGCTTCGCCAGGACCTGGAGAGGCGGCGTACGGGCACGAAGAACAGCCCCGACCATTGATCTGCAAGTGCTTTGTGCCCTTCGCTTCATCGCCACTGGCATTTACCACGGCGCTATCGCAAATGACGAGGACGTGGCGACGAGCCTGTCGAGTGCGAGTCGCACGATTAATGCTGTCGGGGAAGCGATCGTCGAGCGCGTCGGCGTTATGTGGATCACCTTCCCTGCCAGCACGGAGGAGCCGGCCGCGGCGAAGGAAGGCTTCGTCCACATGGATTCAAGGTTTCAAGGCTGCCTACTTTTCCAGAAACGACTTTTACACCCTCAACGTCATAGTGGTGAGGACAAATTTCATTTTATTTAATCTTGTGCATGGCGTTAGTAGAGAATGCGAAGGAGGAACTTGAAAGACAGCTTTTGGCCACTGTACCATTTTTTTAACGACATTTTCCGTGGCTCGAACTTCAGTGATAGTAAAGAACGCAGTATTCGCGGTAAACAAAGTTTACGTCACTATTTAGCTTCGATAGAAGTGACTTGATGACACACACAGAAAAAAAGGTTCATCGTGCTTCATACTTGATCGCGGTACATGCCTTGTATTGAAGAGATGTAATCCATGAAAGGAAACCAGACGTACTGGGTGCGCCCCAGTTTCACAAACATTGATATGCAGACAAGCAGTAACTGCCACGTATGAAATGAGAGATAGAGCTGTCGAAGCTGCGCTTCAAAATCAAATGTAGAGAAATAAGTTCGCTGCACCACTGAATTACGGTTGTACTGCGTGTGGCTGGCTGTATTGCTGTTGCCGACTTTCTTCCACTGCATAGAACACTTTGCAGGTATCTGACCAGCGTTGCGGATCACTGCTCTGGTACCTTGAGTTTGTACATGACCTCTTTGCGTGGAGGGCATCTGCTTTGAGCCGGTGCTTAGGCAGTGGACGCCGTGGTAGTTGATAGGTATGCAAGCTTGAGAATGCGTGTATGGTGTTTAATGTAGCAAAGGCATTAGTCATGGTTCTTTTATTACTTGCTGCATGGTTCCCAACTTCTCAAGTTTGTTTTATCCTCTGAATTTTTGCCCCATATGTCAGTACTGGCAGCATACCCCAGTTGTACACTATCTTCTCTGGTAGCGCCAGTGTTTCCTTGATTGAAAAAAATCTCTCGGCCACATATCTTACAAAACAAATCGCACTGAGAGCCCAGGCAGCACACAATAATCCATCTCGTTCTCAGTGTATAATTGCAACTTGTCTTTCTGTGGTCATGGGAAAGACTGCTAGTGCAATAGAAAAGTCAAGCATGAAAGAAACTTCCATGACGACATCGTGTGATCCTTTATTAATAAAGTGGTGAAATAGTATAAATAGTAAACATGTCACGATACAGAAATGAAATGCTGCATTCAGAGGCTATGTTGATTAAAAGAGTGGATGAAATTGAACTGCCTTAAATGTGCATTCACAGAAACAAATCATATGTATATAGAGGATAGCTTCTATAAAAAAAGAAATACAAATAAGCAAGCACAGCCTAGTGCTATACAGAAATAAAATGAATTAAGTGACTTGACTCAAAGGTGCTTCAGTCATGGTTCATAAAAATAACTAAAAACAATCCGAACCATTGCAAAAGAAATCTGCTGTCACTTTATATTTACAGCATAACCACAACAAAACAAAAGGAAACCAAGCCTTGAGTGCATTGCCCGCCTGCGGCCACCCCCCCACAAATCAGTTCTACAAATGAAAGCACTACACCTTCTTCACCAGTCACTCGCCCCTCCTGGTCTATGAAAAAAGTTAAAGGTTGCACTTCAGCATCTTCATTGTCCTTCCCCCTGACGAAGGAATTGAGCTGATTCTAAACCATTTGGAAATGAACCAATTTTTTTCATTGGAGCCTTTGAAAGCTGTAATTAGCTAACCCAACCAGACAATCAATTTTGTGAATGTGTCTATCTGCAGAAAAATGAAAAGGCAATACATATCGCTGACACAGTACCTTTTAAAAGAAGTGAGAGAGGTATGGTGCATATTCAAGTGTATATTTATATTATGCTAATCAGAACACTGTCCTGCGCAGGACTCGGTGCATAACCTCTGCAACCTTGGCTGCTTGTCCCCAACCCTGGAGTACATCCTGCGGGATCCCCTCCTGCCCGATTCAACCGCACCCACTGATCACTGTGATGCGTCGTGGAACAGTGCGTTGGAGTCCTCACGGCCCGCTTTCGGTGTGTGCAGAGGTACAGAGCACTACTACGGCCCACTCTGCACGTCAAACATCGTCACAGTTTGCGTGGTGCTTCACAACCTCGGTGTTCGGCAGCAGCTGTCCGAGTCAGACAACATTCCTGGCACTGATCCTGAATGAGAAGATGCGGACTTTTACAGCAATAGCGACGATCCGGCAACAGTAGGCGGGACCACCTTCTGCAGCGGTTCACAGCTGGGCACCCTTGCATGTGACAAGCTTATATTCCTGCGAGATCTGCGCATAAACATGAAACAGAAGAAGCTCTTTTTTTTCTCAAAGCAAAGTAGCCACTTGCATTGTGTTCGATCCTGTGCCTATCACCTGTACTTGTGTTCAGCAGGAATTTCACACTGACAAAAGCTGCTTCCTTGTTCACGGCAAGGTGGCCGCTTGCCTTGTGTTTCATCTGATACCTATCACATCTACATGTGTTCTTGCAGCAATTGTATTCTGACAAAAGCTTCGTTGTGTCCTTTCGTTGAGAGCATGCTAATTGTACCAGGCAGTTAAGCAAAAACATGCTCATCTCTGGCGAATCATCATAGGACTAGTTTCTTGAGGCCATAGTAACTTTGGAAAAAGCCTGCGTTATTTTATACCGGTGCATGCAACCTCGAACTTCATTTCAAAGCGTTGTTTTGCAGCACTTTATTCACTATGCGAACCCAGTGAAAGACTTTCCATTACATATGATGGCTGTACGAATCTCACAGGTGCTGCACAAAAGCTCTATTCATTTAGTAGCCCCTCCAACATGCAAGAGCACAAGCTTGCTCCTGTTGGAATTCTATGTAAATATTTAGAGTGCACAAAACGAACCAGTACAGAAAGGGGTGACGCGGACAGAGTGCTGTGTCATTCCTTTCTGTCCTGGTTTCTCTTGTGCACTAAAAAAGTTTACATGCAAGAGTAATGTGTAATATTTTATAATATGCTGCGAGGCAATTTACTTTCTTCTGTAATGATTTTCCAAGTGCTTTGACGAAATCGCCTTGATTTTTTATAGCTCTTGAACAACAATGTTATGGTCCGTCTTTGCAATAATAAAAAGCCTTCAAGTTGTCTCATTGTTTACATCATTGTCTCATCATTCACTGCTGCCAACAACAAAGGATGCGTCTAATATTGTGCCAGCCAGTTTTGAAACAAGCACATGAACAAAAAAGACCTTTCTTTGCATGCAGTTTGTACATTTCTTAGTGCTACCAGTGCAAAGTAACATCAACTGCGTAAAATACAATCCCTTTTCTTTATCTGAGGCCATTATACACTTCTTATTCGTGTGTTGTAAGCAACGCAGAAGTACCTTCCATCGTTAGAACATTCGGGGATGCATTACTTCTGTGGATTGAGATTCGCTTCAGGACGATATCTTTCAGATTGAATTGATCGATTGTAATTGTAATTTATTTCGCAGTGGTCCGTAAGCATCCTTATCAAAACATATAACACCATCGCAATGATCACGACAGTTCAGGATCATAGTTCCCGCATCGTAGTCATATTTAGCACGACTCGCTGCAGGGCTAGTTGACACATTACTTGAAATAAACTGGGCACTGAACCGCCGCCACAACAAAAAAGACAGAAGAAACAGAAGGGGCATTATCAATACTTGCAATGCTGTGCAGCTCCTTATCTCTTCACTATCGGCAGCGCCTTTGGACGCCACACGCCTTGGGAACAAGGGGCCGCCGCAGTCCAACAGGGAGCCGACGTGCACAATTGTAATGATGCCGGCGTCGCCAAATCAAACGCATCTCCGCCTGTTCTCCTGCAATAAGCACGTGCATAGCTGAAACGTCAAGACCACCCAATTTAAACGCAAGCTTACCTGATTGCACTGCGATTCCCCACCTCGGGATCACGCTGCCACCACTTTCCTTCACCGGCGACGGCCTTCTGCTGGGGCCCAGGCGGTAAAGGCGCTCTGTTAGCGTCTGTCACAGCACCCGTCGTACCACCAGCAGCAAGCCGCACTCCAATTATGAGGACGATCAGCAATAAAATCCAACATTGCGGTCCACTGTTCGGCGCTCAGTCAATACCGCAACAAACAAAACACCCCACACAATAACGATGCACGCAATGTCGACGCTGGCTTGACTGGTTCGCTTAGTGGCTAAAAAAGTCGCTATGGCTGCGTTAAATTGAAGACGATATCGTCTGATTCACGACTTTAAAGCTAAACGCTTCACTTTCATTTTATTTTCGTGTGTTTGCATTTTTCAATTAAAGAGACAAAGTGGTGCTTAATTGTACGTTTCTTTGTATTTCATGACGCCTTTACGTCACGTTTCGCAAGCAGTTCATGCGTTTGCGTCACCATTGTGTACACGTCACGCCTACGTCAAATTTGACAGAAAATGGCGGAAGTCCAGAATAGCACCCCAGATTTCGCGCGAAGCGCCAGTTGCTACGGGAACGCGTTTTTGTCTTGAAGTTGCGTCATTCCGCCGATAGGCATTCGCTGCCGTCAGCGGTCCGACGGACGCTCGGCGTTGTTACTTTATCTGGTTGATCGCGTCTCGCGAGTGTCCTCACCTAAAGAGTATATATATCTTACAGCGTGCCTGAGTGTCACCATATCGGTGATTGTCGCGTTCATTCGTGTGCAGTGAGGTGAAGTCGGAATGTCCGCGTCTGTGCTCGATTACCGCCTGCAAAAGCCATAGGATTAGCGTTGCCACATGTGCGTGCGTGTGTGTGTGTTACTTGGAGCTCGCAACGTGGGAATCTTGGTGATCTACTGCGCAATACGCGGTGCTGTGCGTCGCTATGAATGGCGTATGTGCGGACAAAGCGAAAGAGAGCGACCATCATAACCCGTTAGCGCAACACAGTGCGAAAGTAAACAAACCAAGTATGGAGAACATGCTGTGGTGTGTGCATTATAAGGAGATAATTGTGGTCGTCCGGTGCATGTGTGATTATGTGACGTGTGTCACCCGCCCAGAATGATGTGCTAGGTCGAAGTGCCCGTCGCGTAAGTCTCACGCTCGATGCATGAACGCCTTGCATGAAAAACGCCGTGCGAGGTAATCGTTGTGCACAAACCGCGAAATGATGCACGCTACATAATATCGCTGTGACGCAGGAACTTTCTGTTGCGTGGATCGCGATTGCAACTGAAGTGACGCCGCTAAAACTATTATTGAGTAAAAAAAAAGCTTTTGTTTATAATGGCGTTGCATCATACTTCACGATATCATATTTGGGATTCTGCTTTTGTCTAACGTGCGCTTTCTGTATTTTGTGTCTATTGTGTGCATGTATTACGCAGTGATAATTTGTTTATCTTAAACTACAGTGGACTCTCGTGAAGCTTATAGTCCGTAGACCTTTCTTTTAACCCTCTATTGCATGAATTATGAGAAAATCAATAGAAAAATTATTTGATCATTTTTTATCATTAACTACATGAAGAATAACATGTACAAAAATTTTCAGAATTATTGTGACTGTATTAACGAAAATAAAGGTTTGTGCCAAATATGGCACACTATGCACGTGGGCGAGCAAACTTGCTGCCATGGCTGAAAAACAAAATCTCACTTATTGCGGTCTTTTTAGCTTGATTTGTGGAATAAAGCAAAGCAATTGCTTTCTGTGTTCAGGCATAATTTAACATTTTGGTTAGTGCATCTGACTGCCGACATCTACGTGCAAGATGGCCGCTTACACGTTTGGCTCTTCGCATGGTGCCGCCTTGCTGTACTTTCCTGCCCGAATTTCCAACCGCTGACTTGTGGTTGTGAGCGTCAGTTGCCGACAGATCGTAAAAGCTAAATATCGCCGTGCACTGGTTAGACTTCACATAATTTTTCCGTGCACCCACGCCAATAATATAACAAAAAATTGCCAGGTACTGGTGCTGACACTCGATATTTTCGTGAAGCATCTCAAAATCTACCGCCACAACTGAAATCTGGCAAAAACAAGCTGTGCTGCATGATCTCAGATGATTTCTTTTCGTTTGTATTTGCACTGTGCAACAAAACATAGATGGCATCACATTGCACATTTCATCACTCACATGCATACTGTGCCAAATATGGCACATACCGATTTCCGACTATATACCGTAGTGGAAAACGGAATTGAGAAGAGCCTTAATGAGCATGAATTTTCAAAGCCACGAGATATGCCAAAATAATTTTTTCTTGCTTCTGCAACGAGAAAATGGTTGCAAGAAAAATATAGCAGTCACTGTCGTTCGTGATCCGAGCTTGCACGTGCACCGTGCAATCTATTTCATGTCTAGATTTCATACTGCTCTAGGGATGGCAGCGCTTTTTTCATATTTAGTGCGCGTAACTATGAGGATTACTCTAACTGTGTCACATTCTCCACTGGTCCTCTTGAGCCCGCTATAAAAAATGTTAATCGGTATGTGCCAAATATGGGACGCCATGCAATAGAGGGTTAAATGCTTACCCTTCTTGTGATGCACGTCTTTTTTGTATGGTCTTTTGGCTACTCAATTTTTCATTTTTACATTATCTATTTTTATTTTGTGTGTCCTTTTCCTTTTTCTCTCTCTCCCTGCTTGGAGGACGATGCTATAAAAGCGCATCGAAGCTTCCTAAATTTCGCCTTGATAAAGATCGGTCTCCGATTGACACGTTGACAAATAAGCTGTTTCTTTTATAAGCGTATATCCTTTTCCTGTTTGTCGTACGGCAATTGAAGACAGCCGACAGCCTCTTCGCAAGACATATATATATATATATATATATATATATATATATATATATATATATATATATATATATAATACATTGTACCGGAGCACATC